>JANHAO010000351.1:0-43469 GCA_026873985.1 Saraca asoca
CTGAGTGGTTGCTAGATCAAAGGATGGTCAAGTGGGCTTAAGATCCATGTCAATTGGGGCCTTGAAAGTCCAATTCTGCAGAGCCTATTTTCGTAGTATCTCTACCCCAGAATTGCAGCTCAGTTTTGACACCAAATTTGATCTCTTCAACTCTAGAAGTCTTCATAGGAATTGTAGCTTTATGTGTTATATTCCATTTGGGCTTTGTTCACCTCATTTGGACTTCTGTAGCTCAAGTTATGGTCTAATGAATGTTCGGAGGTCAGGCTGCCAGGATAGGGCTAAGACAGTATTCTGATTCTTACTTGAGCTCCAATTTTGGATGAACAATTGTGTGATTCAGCTTTTGCAGTCTTCATGAAAGTTGTAGATCTCTCTCTCAGATTTCATTCAAGAGAAGAATCACATCAACTGGATAAGTGTAGCTTGAGTTATAGACAAAATACAGAAACTGCTCAAAATGGCCAATTATATAGAATTTTGTAAAATGAATCCAATTGATATTAAATCACAAATACACACTAACACAGCTAGAAGTAAGTAATTTTGGACCTTAAAATGCTAAGTATGAGCACAAATAAATGCATAAAATGTTGTGTTATCACCTATCAGGAAACCTCTGTGAGTTGGGTCCCTTAGTAGGATTCGTCTGCTGTTGCGCTCTTGCTAGTCTATTTCGCATTCTACCAAAAAATGACAATAACATAAGCCCTTAACTCTCAGATTGCTTCATGGACTGGGAGTTATTACATGTTGACATCCTTCGTTCATGGATTATTATGCAATCAAAGTCCGTGGCTACCCTATCATTTTATATGTTCCAGTCCACACCCTTCATGGTACATAATCGTTAATGAGTTAGCCTTGTTTTCTTTCAAGGCAATTAATGAAAATGGTTGGGAGTTCTTTTTTGGACTCTTCCATCAAAGCAAACTACTCTGAAGGAAATCTTCCTTCCTTTTTTATTAAGAGATCTGATGGGAACCTCAAATGAGCCCCTCATTTTTCTGATAGTCTATCCTTCCAATGAGGCGTTTATGGTCTACTGTATAGTAGCCTTTGAGGGCAATCCTTCTTCAAGGATGTTGAAAGATCTTGCATAGATCTTGGATTATTTTCCCATGATGATGCCATGGCGTTGCACCTTTCAAGCTCTTCGGCTAGCTTCCCTCAGACTCTCAAGGTTGAGTGGAAAGCTGGAAAGGATTTCTGAACCAATAAGGGTAGTTGGAAGAAGAAAGTTAGGGATCTGACGCACTCCATAGTCCCCCAGTCAACGGGAGTTTGTCTTCCAAAAACTAGTCTTCTTTTCAGAGTCTGATAGCTATAAGCTTTTTTTTATTTGTATTTGATTCCTCTTATGTAAATTTACCTTGTTGAGGCTTTTTAATGAATGAAGTTTTCTTCATATTTCTTGTATTCTATGTTTAAATATTCTACATGTCACCGATAATATAAACTCCAACAAGTCTTAGTAAAATGAAATATTCAGGTAACTAATCGATCACACTTCCTGATAATGAATCTGGACAATAAGGCACCTCTTATATAAGTAGGTTGTGTAAAGGTTATGCCTAATAGAACGTCGTATATGAGCTGTGGACATTAGGTCGCATGAGAGCTATGAGCATTTGGTCACATAAGAGTTACGAACATTTGGTCGCATCAAAGTTATGAACATTTAGAGGTGTGAGAGCTATACCCTACAGATACTTGTATGTCGCATGCAAGTGGTGTTACAGAGTAGGTCGCACGCATGGACTTAAGTTGGCTGCATGCATGTGGTACCGAAGAGTAGGTCACATGCATGAGTGCGAGGTCACATACGTGTGGTGTCAGAGTAGGTTATATACATAGACTTAAGTTGGCTGCATGCATGTGGTGCTGAAGAGTAGGTCAAATGCATAAGCACAGGGTCACACATTTACGATGCCGAAGAGTAGGTCGCATGCATGGACTTAAGATGGCTACATACATGTGGTGTCGAAGAGTAGGTCATATGCATGAACGTGGGGTTACATATGCATAGTGCTGAAAAGTAGGTCACGCTCATGGACATAAGCTAGTTGCATGCATATGGTGCTAAAAAGTAGGTCACATGCATGAGTGTGGGGTCGCATACAAGCAGTGCTGAAGAGTAGGTCACGTGCACAGACTTAAGCTGGCTGCAATAGGTCACATGCATGAGCACAAGGTCACATACGCACAGTATCAAAGAGTAAGTCGTGTGCACGCACTTAAGTTGGCTGCATGCATGTGGTGCCAAAAAGTAAATCACATGCATAAACATAGGGTCACATGCGCATGGTGTCAAAGAATAGGTCGTGTGCATAGACTTAAGATGGCTACATGCATGTGGTGTCGAAAAGTAGGTCACATGCATGAGCACGGGGTTGCATACGCGCAATGCCGAAAAGTAGGTCATGTGCATGGACTTAAGATATCTGCAAAATAGATAAGGGCAAAAACTCATCATTGAACTGAGATTTTGCTGACATTTCACTCAGACTATCATACAAAATAGCTCAGATTATTTCTACATACTTCATTATAGGATCAATATATGGTTCTTATTACAGTTGCTTGCCCTTGCTCAGGATCTCACTGGGGCTAAGGAGGTTGGTGCCCTATGGGCTGTACCATGTAATCTTTTAGATGACCCTTTTTGATGAGATCCTCAATTGCATCTCTAAGCGCGTGACAGTTCGAAGTGTTGTGGCCAATTTCATTGTGATAGGCATAGAATTTGCTTGCATCTCGGCACTCAGGCAGAGTTCTTATAGGATAAGGTTTCCCGAAGTCTTCCCTATCTTTCTCTACTACATATATCCAATCTGGTATATAAGATAGAATGCTGTAGTGTTGATGGAAACTTAGGGGCTGAAGTCGCCTAGTCCTGGCTTTTTTCACTGGATGGTTGTTAGAGTTAGCCTCAACATTTCCATGATTGCTTTTCTTTTTGCCCTGCCCAGAACCACTCGCCTTGTCCCTTTGATTCTCTGAACCAAAGGTCTCCTCTCATTTAATTTGTTTGGTGGCTCGATCATAAAACTCATCCAAATCTGCAACTAGGGAGTTGTATATGCTTTTGTATAATTTTCCATCCTTATGGAGCCCTACTGAGATCGCTGTCAGGATGCTCTTATCGGATGGGCTCTCCATATTATCGATCTCGCACTTGAACTAGGTAATGTACTCTTTCAGCAACTCATGCTTGTGTTGAAAGATTGTAGCAAGATGGCAGGAGGGCGTGAGTTGCCTCTTCAGTGCCCTGTACTGATTAAGAATTTTCTTCTCACAGTCTTCCCAACTATTAATGTTATGAGTTAGGAGGTTACTAAACCAAGCTTGAGGCGTATCTCCCAGTGTAGCCAGGAAGACATGGCATTTAATTAGGGGATTACTCATTTGGAGGTCCATCTGGACGTTAAACATGTCTAAGTGGCTGCATGGGTTGCTATGCCCATTGTATAGTGGGATCGTGGGAACTTTAAGCTTGTGAGGAAGGGATTTCATCTTAATTTCCTTAAAGAAAGGGGATTGTCCCTCAGGGCGTCCTCAATTATTTCGATCTCGAGGGTGTTCTTCTAATTGCTTCACCCTCTGAAGTAACTCTTCTACTAGCAGAGTCAATGATCTCAAGCACTGGCTGGAAGCCTGGTGACTCCTTCTACCTTCATGGTCATGCGAGTAGTGACCTAACGTATATTCTTGGTTGCCTCTGTCCGAGCTTTTTGCTTGTTGCTACTAGTGATTATTTTCGGGTGTAACGACTTCAGCCTGTCTCTGCACACCCTGAGTTTGCACTTGAGCCAGTACCTTAAATGCTTTAACCATTTCTTTCACTATATTCTCCAATGCTTCTTGACGTTGGTGCCATGCTTGCATTTAGCCACTCTCAGGCATAATAATGGCAGGTTGGCAGTGAACTGAGGAGGGTAAACTGTCGGTGACTCTAGCGGTAGAAGAAATTTTCGTATGACCCTCAGGTTGGTTATTGACAGCATCTGACTTCCTGATGGCTTTTCCTCTAGCCATTATGATTGTGCGGAGAACAAGCTAGAATAGAGAAAATTAACCAGAATACAAATGAGTCCCCACAAAGGGTACCAAAATGTTGATGGTGGATTTTGGTTTGACCCAAATCTAGCCAACTAGAGAAGTTCTTTTGGACTTAAGCTGCAATCTGGTTTCAAGAGTACCAAACAAAAGTAGAAAACAAAGGAGAAAGAGGAAGAACCAAATAAGAACAAGAGGATTTTTAACGTGGTTCGGTCAAAATCGAGCAGCATTAGTCTCTACATCTACGGTAATGTTATTGCTTAAGAAAAATTTCTACAGAGTTTTAATATGGTTGTTTTTAGCTTCTCTTACAAGAATCCTTCCCCCTCCTATTTACAGAGATTGGAAGGTTACAAGTTTAATTTTACAAGTTACAAATATATTACATCAAGCATTAAATATATAAGACAGTTTGTATCCTTGCAAATCAGATTCTGCTAGTTGCTTTCTATGACTGGGCCCCTTGTCTACTGGGTCTATGAGCTAACATGCGTGTGTCTTGTGTTTAGCCTCAGGGAGTTTCCAAATTAGTAAAGGACCATACCTTGCAAGCCTCTTCTAGTCCAAGGTTATTGCTGATCGTCGACCAACGAGGTCCCACTTGTGAGCTTACAAGAGGCGATTTGAATATGCAAGCCAGGACTCGTTTTTGGTGAGTCTGGACATTTGCTTTAACCTAATCCTATCTTGAGTTGACGATTAGTGAGCTGGTGCCTATCAAGCAACCTCTGCGAGTTGGGTCCCTTAGCGGGATTCATTTGCTGTTTGACTCTTGTAGGTCTATTTTACATTGTACCAAAAAATACCTATAACAAAATTGACTTCTTAACATATTTGTTGCACCCAAATATTTCAATGCAAAAAAGTTACGACATGCTATATCGTATTCTGGGACTTTTGATATTAAATTTGCAGATGCGAAACTCATTATTAAAGTTGCACAATTGTTGGAATTTTTGCCATGTTATTATTAATGTGTTATTTATGAAGTACCATGACTTGAATGCCTTGTGTTTTGTGTGTTGCAAGTTTTGTATAATGGCTTACAAAATTTGTCAGTGTTTTTTTTTTTTCATTAAAAACTGTTACTAAAATAATAAGATATTACATCAATCAATTTCAATATTAAAAAAATAAAAAATGCCTGAATCTCATGCATGAACCCCTTTTTTTACGCTTAGCACTTCTTTTATTACTCAAAAAGGCATTTCCTATTTTAAACATGTTAGCTATAACTTGAAAGGAATGAAAATCAATTTTAAACCTAAAATCAAATTTAACAATGAAATTTTTAAAAAATTACTTCAATTTTTTTTTAATCAGCATACATCAATTTTAATATTTATACTAATGATTAATCCTTGAAAACAGTTTTATTCAAATTAATTCACTAATAGTATTCCAATAATAAAAGAGTTTAACTTTCATGCATGTTAGAAAAAAATTGATCTTTTAGTCTTTCTAATTTTTCTAATATCATGGTAATTGTATTATTCACACTTTTTCCAATCTTACTATACAAGTAACTATCTTTTGTTGACTATATAAAGAAAAGTGAGAATAATTTTTAATTTTCTTTTTATATCTTTCTTTTTTGTTTCAATTCAAATCAGAGGTAAAATTTTTAAATTTTTTAATCTTTTTTTAATTTAAAATATCTTCTCTTTTATTTATATTAAATAATTCATATATAAGTAAAAAATTATATTTATTTAATAAAAATATTTATATAATTAATAATATCTAATTTTAATTTAGTAGATAATGTCTATCTAAAAAAATTTATTATTTAAATTTTCATATTATTTTTAAATATCAAATACTGAATTTGATATTTTATTGTTTTCCCTTTTTAAATTTTTATCATTTTTGAATAATTATCACAATTTTAATTTCAAATATTTTTAAAATATCATAATTTCTTTCTAAAATGTATATTTTCTTGAAGATAATGTATTAATTATAATAATGCAGAAACTCTTATAATTAAATAATTAAATTTTCTAGTATGAAATAGTTAATTTAAAATTTTAAATAAAATAATTTATAAATAAATTCTAATAAGTATTAATATATTAAGAAAATATTTTTAAAAATATGAAAAATTTTGAATAATAAATTTAGCTAATATAAAATATTAATGTAATAACTTTATCAAATTAAAATAAATATAATATTTCCTCACGATTAACATGAATATAACTATATTAATTATATAGTTATATAAATAAATAAAAATATGAAAATAGTTTGCCTATATTTATATATAATAATTTATAATCTAAATTTAAATTATAAATTATTATAAAATAAAATTAATCAAACATGTGCATTATACTAGATAGAAATTAATATTATAATAGTGGTAATACTCATTCACCCAAATGTCATATCTAGCATTGTCTTTTAGTCACCAATAGAAAGAAAGTGAGAAGAATTTTTAATTTCTTTTATGTTTTTCTTTTAAATTGTAGATAAAACTTTTAAATTTTTTTAATATTCTTTTAATTTAAAATATATTCTCTTTTATCTGTATTAAATAATTT
Organism: Saraca asoca; assembly: GCA_026873985.1. Lineage (NCBI taxonomy): Eukaryota > Viridiplantae > Streptophyta > Magnoliopsida > Fabales > Fabaceae > Saraca > Saraca asoca. The sequence continues at coordinate 6,609 of JANHAO010000351.1, forward strand.
ATATAAAAAAATAATTATATTTATATAAAAATAAAATACTTATCAATATAATTTTCATATTATGTTTAAATATCAAATTTTAAATTTGATATTTTATAATTTTTTTATTTTTTTATCACATTTGACTACTTATCACAATTTTAGTTTAAAATATTTATGAAACTTCATAAAATAAATTTTAAAATATATATTTTCTTGAAGATAATATATTAGTTATGACATTTATATATAACTATAACTAAAAAAATAGTTTAAGGGCATGTATGAATTTTTATTAATTAAATAATTAAAATTTTTGACATCAAGTAGTTATTTTAAACTTTAAATAAAATAATTTATAATTAAATTCTTCTGAATATTCATATATTAAGAAAATATTTTAAAAAAATAAAAAAATTTAAATAATAAATATAACTAATTTGAAATATTAATATAATAATTGTATTAAAATTAAAATAAATATAATATTTTATCATAATTAATATAAATATAATCATGATAATTATATAATCATCTAATAAATAAAAATATGACTATATTTATTAATATATATAAATATATTATAATTTATAATTTAAATTCATATAATAAATTATTATTAAATGAAATTAATTAAATTCATATATCGTGGACTTTGTAAAATATATTTATGATTTTTGTAATTTTTCTTGAAAAACACATCTTCATGAAAAAGCAAGAGAAAAAGTAATTTTACAGTTTCTTTAACGACAAACTATCAAATGCGCATTTATCTAATACAGAAAAAAAAAATCTTATACTGACAATTTCAGATAGTTTAAATTTATTTTAAGTAAAAATTTAAAAGGAAAGGCTAAGTTTATTTTTTTTCGGACAAAATATTATTTATTTATAATTTATTTTGATATCAATAATTTTTTATATTATTTTGTGTATTCTATAGTTGAATAAAATAATAGATGAAATAATTTTTTTATTAAGATTATGGATTATATTTGTTTTATTTATTATATATAATATTAAATAAATAAAATAATTTTATTATTTTAATATTTATAATTATAAATAAAATAATTGATATTATGAGTCTGTTTGGAAGTATTTTCATGTGTTTTTATTTTATTATTTTTTAAAAATTATTTTTTAGAAAAAAATAAAAAATTTATTTGAATATAAATTTTGAAAATAAATATTTTTTTTATTTTTTAAGATAAAAAAATATATTTAATATTATTAACAATTTTGTCATTAATGAAAACATGTATTTTTCTTATTTTTTAAAAAAATCTGAAAATAATTCTATACAAAAACAAAAATAAGAAAAAAATACTATTTTGATATTTCTTGAAAATTAATTTTTCAAATATATTTTTAGATAATAATTTTTAAAAATAGATTGTAAGAACAGATTTTTTTATTTTTGTAGAATAATAAAATAAAAAAAATTATTTTTGAAAAAAAAAAAAGCTTCCAAAGAGTCCCTGTAGTTACCGTAAACGTTGATAAACGTACTGAAATAGATTTTGATCGTGCAATTGGGGGACCAACGTGCCGAAGAGCGCGTAGTTGGGCGCGTTGATAACTAATGCTCCAAAAGATCTGATTTCATTGGTTTGCGAAATTTTTTCCACTATTCAAAATCTAAGAAACCAGCGAAACTGAAAGAGGTTTCCACGTGCGTGTAAAGCGACACGTGGTGGCACGATATGGCGGCCAAAGATTGTGGGGATACGTGTTTCCTAGTGTAGGTTGATGTGGCCACGTTTGGGAGCGGGCCCCGCCACGTATTGCCGGACGTGTGAAATTGTCTTGTCGTTTGTGACGAACGAGCACTCATCCGAGACGATCTGCTTGTCTGGAGACAGCCAGTCACGGTGGTCCACGTTGCAGGTCTTGTCTGAGAGGGGGCCTCATGCCGAGAAATGATGAAAAAATTAGATACACAGTAACATAAATACCGTAGTAAATAGGGTTACACCTTAGTACGTGCAGAAAAAAAAAATCCTATCCACATTTTACAATTTTTATAAGAGCTTATTATGCTGTTTATAACTTTTTTTAAAAAAAACTTCAAGATAAATGTTTTAAAAGAATATTGATATAGAGGAGCAATTTTTTTGTGTGTACAATACAGGGAATTTAAACTTTTAAAACGTTTTCATAAGTAGATCATTAATTTTATTTTAAAATGTAAAAATAAATAATATAATAGTAAAAATATTCATCTTTAAATATTTGAGCTCTTTGTAAAATTATCCTTTGTGTATTTATTATACATGCAATTCGTAATAAAACCGTAACTTTTTTTAAAAAAAAAATACCAGATTTTGTATATAAAGTTACAACTTTTATTTAACTTTTCATAAAAATTTAAAAATTGTAAATGCCTATCAAAATATTATAATAAATATTAACCACATACTTTTTTTATAGTAAGAACAAAAAATTACTTAACACACTGGTGTAACATTTTAAATTCAAACCCACGAAACTAAAGGAGGAAACACTAAGACAACATACATCTTGATTTGAATATCTTTATTTAGTTACTTTAATGTCGTTTTTAAAACAAACATAGATACAATTAATTTATAAGTATTAATTTGTGATTTTGGATATATAAAATTTTAAATTCTCCTTTTTCTCTTTCAAAATTCTTTAGGTGTGCAGATTTATGGTAAAAATCAACTTCATTGAATCATTCTAAATTATTTTAGGAGTCTTTGTGATGATAATAATTTTGATGGTTTCCCTTTTCCTCTTTCAAGCTGCTTACTCTCTGGATGCCCATAATTTGAAGTTAGTACATAAACAAGTTTTTCAATGGAAAATTAAAGAAGCGATCTTTATATTGGGTGCTCTTAAGGCACCTGGGCCTAATGGACTTCATGTTCTCTTTATTCAGAGTCAGAAAGTTATTGTGGGTGGATAATTTGGTTTGCAAAACTATCTATGAGATTTTTCAGCAAGCTTCTCTTATCCTAAAGTTTAATGATACTTCTCTTGTTTTGATCCCTAAATTAGAAGCCCCAAGAAGAAATCTCTTAATTTTGTTCAGTACGTTTGTGCAATGCATTCTACAAAATAGTTACAAAGATTGTGGTTAAAAGACTCAAAAGTTGCATTGATAAACTAGTCTCTCCCAATCAATGTAGCTTCATTCTAAGAAGACAAGGCAAGAACAATATTATTATAGCTCAGGAACTCATTCATTCAATATAACAAATGAAGGGATTCATGGCAATTACAGTGGACCTAGAAAAGACATATGATAAAATAAGGTGACTTTTTGTGAAAGACACTTTGCATGCGATTGGGTTTCAAGATAATGTGGTTGATTTTATTTGGCAATATATCTCTTCTTTTTCAATGAAAATTCTATGAAATAGGCCCGTGAATGATGCTTTGCATCCTCTCAAATGGTTAAACAAAGGGCCCCACTTTTTCCATATATTTTTGCTTTGTGTCTTGTTGATGGTGGATTTTAATTCTGGGCCAAAATCCAATCAATAGAGAATGGTTCTTGAACCCCAGGCTATTTCTACGTGACTCACACAAGAGAAGGGAGAGAGGAAGATGACAAAGAGGAAGGGAGAGTGAAAGAAATAGTTGGCTGTGTTTTTAACGTGGTTCGGCCAAATTCTGATTGCACCGGACCCTACGTCCATAGTGGAGTTTTTATTATTTTTCAAGAGAGTTTTACAGAGTTTTTTTTACTGGTTGTTCTCTGGCCTCCCCTCTCTTCTAACAATGATTTCCTATTTATAGAGGAAGGAGGGATTACATATAATGATAACAAGCTACAGTTCTGTTATATCAAGAAATAAATGTAAAAAACAAAAAAACTCCTGCAATCCGGCTGTTGTAGGCTACTTTCTGCAGGGTGGGCCCCTCTTGTCGACCACAAGCTGGCATGAGTCTATCTAACACTTGGCCTTATTGAACTCTTGGCTGGGCGAGGTGCCTGTTTTCCTCGAACAGAGATTCTCGGCTCAGGGGTCGCTATTGTAACTCGCTTAGCGAGCTTGGTATTGCCTCTTAGTGTAGCGAGCTCAAGTAGGATGGTCGATCCCTTGTCAAGCTGGGCTTCTCATGATCTCGCCGTGTCACCTTTTAGCGATGAGCAAGGTAATGCCTGCTGGGCATTTTCAGCGAGCTGGGTTATTTAGTTTCTACTAAGTCCCTGTCGACTTGTTCCTTAAAGCCGATTTTTTACCCATAACATAATGGACTAGGAGTTGCAATTTTTCTGAGGCTTCATCCGTATTCCTAGTCAAAGTCTTTCCGGCTATTGGCGTGGCACTTTTACTTGCTTTGGGCCATTTGATTAAGATCAGTCAGATATCTTCTTGACTTTTTGGTGGACTGAATTGGTCTTTTTATACCTTGAGAATCTTCTCCCTTGTCCATAGGAGAGTTTAATGAAGGAGTCAATTGGGCCCCCTGCGTTTTTGGTAACTTGGCTTCCTTTGAAGCTTTTTGAGGTGTGGATGTCCTATTGTAAAATGTTTAGAGGTGCAGAAGGCCTGTTGCACATGACTTCCTGACAGGATTTATCTTGTGGGCTCTTGGGGAGTTTTGTACGAATCTTGGATTGTCCCTTCTTGGTCCTTCCATAAAATCTATCTCTGCCAGCTAGACCTTTGGTGCCTTTGTGAATTACACGGGGTTTAGTCTAAGAGGAACCGTTGGCTGGTGATGGGAAGACTGCAGAAATGGAGTTACTGGTCTTCCTGCTAGTGGGAGTTCATCTCCCAATAGCCGGCTCTCTGCTTTCTTGCCGGAAGGGTAGTATTGGGCTTTTGGCCTTTTGGCTTTGTACTTTGAATCTTCTGATATAATTTTACCTTGTTGAATGAGGCCCTTTTAATGTATGAGCTATTCTGTATAGCTTTTGGATGTTGTATTGGATGTTTCATGCACTACTATATGTATATTTCCATAGATTAATAAAATATCTCTTTGACCAATCGGCCATATCTCTAGCTCTTAGCTATTCTTTGTCATTTGATCCACCTGACTCGTAATGAGCAATAGTTAGGATGCACGTAGGCTGCGTCTGGCAAAAGGTTACACAAGAGTTACGATCTTCTGGCCTCTTGTTAGCTGTAGATACTTAGTTGCAGGAAAGCTACAACAAATTTATTTTAGCGCCCTCACACTGTGGCGAGCTTGCAGCTTATTGATGAATTTTTGTATTGGATTCCACTCGTTTAGTAGTGTTTCTATACTTCAGTGAGCTTTTGGCTTAATTTCAAGTGCATCACCAAGGTAGGTTTTGCGTCGTCTCACCCTCGGGTATGTTTTAATAGTGAGATGATAGCTCATCGCTAGGTGAGATCATGTACCCATACCGCAGCAAGCTCGTTGCTCAATCCTGAAGTAATCTTATTGCTTAGAGAGGTAGCAATCTTGTTGCTTGGCGAGGTAGCAATCTTGTTGCTCAGCAAAGCAGTCAGCCTTGCAACAATCTTGTTGCTCAGTGAGGCAATAAACTTGTTGCTCTCTCAGTCTTGCAGCAATCTTGTTGCTTAGCGAGGCAGTAATCTTGTTGCTCAGCCTCGTAGCAATCTTGTTGCTCAACGAGGCAGCAATCTTGTTGCTCAGCCTCGCAGCGATCTTATTGCTTAGCGAGGCAGTGATCTTGTTGCTCAGCGAGGTAGCAATTTTGTTGCTCAGTGAGGTAGCAATCTTGTTGCTTAACAAGGCAGTAATCTTGTTACTCGGCAAGGCAGTAATCTTGTTGCTCAGCCTCACAACAATCTTGTTGCTTAACTTGGGAAATTATACTCTTTTTGTTCCCAATTCATAGGACATAGCTCGTTTTGGCTGTATCAACAGGTTCGGCTTCGTGCCATCTCACCCCTGGATGTAGCCATATGATGGTGGAAGCTCATTGCCAATTTGATAACATTTCTCAATATGGCTAATCGACTATAAATAATATTGACTCAACATAGAGTGGTTTCTTTCATACAGCATTTTGCTGGACAATTCATCTAAGGATTTCAAAATCATTGATGATCTTAAAGAAGTATTACAGGGTCAGAATATAGTTCTAATGAAAGGCTCTAGCTCTTGACTAGTAATTCACTGGGTTTGCTGAGCTTGATGCTCTGATGGACATACTACATAATCCTGTAATTGACCCCTTCTAATGAGGTCTTTTATGGCATCTTTTAGTGCCCAACACTCAAAGGTGGTGTGTCTGACCTCATTGTAATAAGTGTAGAATATGCTTGAATCTCTTGATCTAATGGGAGCTCTCATGGGTCTAGGCCTCTCGAAGTCTTCTTTGCCCTTCTTTACAGTAAAAATCTTATCCTGCGTGTCGGACAGGATGGTGTAGCTTTCGTAGCGACCTTGAGGCTGAGGTCACTTAGCTCTCCTCTTCTTTGTAGGTTTATCGTTAAGACCGCTATCAAAATTTTCTTCACTCTTCTTCTTGCTCTGGGGAGCTCTAGCTGTTTCGCCTTTATGCTTGGGCTCTTTAGCACTGAAGGTTTCTTCCCATCTTATTTGTTTGATAGCTTGCTCGTAAAATTTAGCAAGGTCTCGTATTGGGAACTTGTACAAATTCTTATATAGCTTTCCATCCTTGCGAAGTCTCGTGGAAATCACCGTTAAGATATTTTCCTCTGAAGGGTTTTCAACTAAGTTGGCTTCTTGCCTAAATCTGACTATGTAATCTTTCAGCAATTCATTTTTTCATTGGAAGATCATGGCAAGATGACAGGGGGCACGAGTTGCTTTTTCAATGCCCGATACTGGTTAACAAATTTCTTTTGACATTCTTCCCTGCTGCAACATTATAGGTTAGGAGGCTTTTGAACCATGTGTGGGGTATTCCTCCTAATGTGGCTAGGAAGACACAACATTTGGCCAAGGGGTCAATTGTTTGAAGATCCATTTGGATGTTGAATGCATCCAAATGGTCACTTAGGTCGCTGTTCTCATCATATAATGGGATCGTGAACACTTTGAGTTTCTATAGGAGAGGTTGTGTTTCAATCTCCACAGAGAACAACGTGCTTTCTTCGTAGCGAGGTTGGTTATTTTGAGATTGGGGGCGTTCTTCTAGCTGTTTTAGCCTTTGAAGGATTTATTTCATCATTGGATTAAACTTTAGGCTGGGGGCCAAAACTCTTAGCTTACTGCGAGCCCCCAAATTACTGGTCGTGGTGATCCTCGTAGAGCTTCTTCCGAGTCTCTTCACATAATTGCTAGAGCTGTGTCATGATTTCTTCTTGCCTTTGGACAACCTGGGCTTGCACTTGTGCTAGCACTCTAACAGTTTCAGCTAACTCCCTTATCGTGTCTTCAAGTGGTAGTTGAGAGGCTACTGGCTGAGCAGTCGGAGTATTGGAACTCCTAGTGGTCCTTCCCCTTATCATTGGAGTCGAACTAAAGGGTTAACTCAGAAATAGATGGGTCCTCCTTCTAGCACCAAAATATTGATAGTGGATTTTGGTTCTGGGGCCAAAATCCGATCAATAGAGAATGGTTTTTAAACCTTAAGTTATTTCTATGCGACTCACATGAGAGAAAGGAGAGAGGAAGATGACGAAGAAGAAGGGAGAGTGAAAGAAACTGTTGGCTGTGTTTTTAACGTAATTTGGCCAAATCAGAACGGCACTGGACCCTACATCCCTAGCGGAGTTTTTATTATTTTTCAAGAGAGTTTTATAGAGTCTTTTTTTTACTGGTTGTTCTCTGGCCTCCCCCCTCTTCTAACAATGATTTCCTATTTATAGAGGAAGGAGGGATTACATGCAATGATTACAAGCTACAATTTTGTTACATCAAGAAATAAATGTAAAAGATAAAAAAACTCCTATAATCTGACTATTGCAGGCTACTTTTTATGGGGTGGGCCTCTCTTGTCAGCTGTAAGCTGGCACGAGTCTATCTAACACTCAACCTTATTGAGCTCTTGGCTAGGTGAGGTGCTCGTCTTCCTCGAGCAGAGATTCTCGACTTGGGGGTCGCTATTGTAGCTTGCTAGTGTAGCGAGCTCAAGCAGGATGGTCGGTCCTTTGTCAAGTCGGGCTTCTCATGATCTTACTATGTCACCTTTTAGTGACGAGCGAGGTAGTGCCTGCTAGGCATCTTCAGTGAGTTGGGTTATTTAGTTTTTGTCGGGTCCCTGCTGACTTGTTCCTCAAAGCTGATTTTTTACCCATAACATGTCTAGAATAGATTGCACATTGTATTCAATGTGCATTTAATTTATAGAACTTTCTTGGTTTAGAGAAAATAGGTCTTAAGGTTTTGCATTTGTTTTTCACTAATGATTTAGTTATCTCTACTAAAACCTCTTTGGACCAATTGAAGGTAATTAATAGTTACTTCAAAGTTTTCTATGGAAGTTTAGGGCTAAAAATAATGTTAACCACAATATTGCTCACAATATTAGTAGTGAATTGTTTTTTTCTATTATGGCTAATCTTGGAAAATATATGGGTGTTCTGTTACTTCATACCTAGGGACATAGGCTCATATACATATACTTGATAAATCTAAAAAAAACTTAGTGTGTGGATTTGTCTCCACACTTTTCTTTTGCAAGAAGTATGTACCTTATTAAGTCTACTCTTGAAGCACTCCCTTTTAATTCTATGCAATCTACTTTGTTATCATTTAATAATTGTGATTTGCTGGAAAAGAAAAACCATGAGTTTTTTAGGGATCCTCTAAGAGGAAAACACATATTGTTAAATATGATGAAGTTTGCAAGCCCAAATCTCACAAAGGTCTTGGTTTACATCTTGGGGAGTGGTTAAAAAGAAAGAAAATCTTTGGGTGGAAGAAATCTGTTATGGCTCTAATAATATTCCACTTATTTGACACATAAAAATAGTTTGAATTTGTTGTAAGGAACAAGTAGATCTTGGTAGCATGTTAAAAAGCATCTTGCTTGGAATTTGGGTAATGGGAATTATATTAAATTCTGGATTACTAATTGGTTGCATGGGAAAAATAAACTACAGGATTATGATTTCTATCCAATTCCAAATAATGATATTGATAATAGTATCTAGAGTTATGTTTCTCAATCTGGTGAATAGAACTGGAGGAGATTGGAAATTTTCTTCCCCTAGATATTTGTCACAAGATAGCAACTACTATTGTCTTGAAGAAAGAAACTCAATCTAATAGAATTTATTGAAGACATTCAAATGATGGAAAATTTTCCATTAAATCTGCCTACTAGTCCCTTCAACAATGGGAAAATTGTAATGATGTGCCTTTTTGGAAGAAATTATGGAAGTGAAATGGACCAAAAAGGATTAAAACCTTTTTGTGGTAGATTACTAAGGAGAAAATCCTTACAAATAGTTGAAGAAAATTATGCATTTAATTGATGATGATAATTGTCTACTTTGCCACTTTCATTCTGAATCCCTTCTTCATACTTGAAGGGATTGTGAAAAAGCTTCTATCTAATGACTTCATCTTATTTATCCAAAAAATTGGAGAAGTTTTTTCATGATGAATTGCAATGAGTGAATTAAAACAAATCTTTGCCAAAACTTGGGTGTTGATGTAGATATGGATTGGCCGATGGTATTTGGTGTTACTATTCATTTTTTCTAGCATTAGAGAGATTATGAGATTTTTGAATTGATTTTCTAATTAAAGGTGATATTTTATGATGCATTCTTGGTACAGTTTCTAAGATTCAAAGGGTGAAAGAGATGGAGGATGGAAAAAGATAGAATAATATTAGAAAAGAAAAGCATTTTACAGGCTAAAAGTGCCTTTTGATTGATTTTTTTTTTTAAATTAACACGGATGGATTTGTTATTGCTATGGAAAATAGAGCTTTTTATGGAAGCATTCTTTGAAACTCTATGGGTGAATTCATGGGAGCTTTCTCTTGCAATATTGGCTCTTGCTCGATTCTTGAAGTTGAGCTTTAGGGTATGCTTTATAGTTTGAGATTGGCTTACTTAGTGGGTATTAGAAATGTGGTGCTTTAATCTGATTCTCTTTCTGTCATTTCTCTTATCAACTATAACATCTTAGATATACACATTTTTTGTCAACTTGTTTTAGATGGTCAACATTTCTTAAATCATAATTGGGACATTGTGGTTTAGCACACTTACTGTGAGGTTAACAGACTTGTCAACTTCTTGGCTTTATTGGGGCATAGTATGGATGTTTGTTTCCATCGGTATATTAATCCCTTGAGATATCTGGGTAGAATTGTTATGGAAGATATGGCTAGGGTATCTTCGCCAAGAATAATGAGAGTTTAGTATTTTTTTCTCTCTCTTTTGGTTACAAAAAAAAAAGATAGTGTAACATATGAATTTACAATGATGCTATTGTTTAGTTTAGACTTTGATGTCCAACTCACATTAAATATTGGATCACTGACATGAGAGGATATGGATTGAATTTCAAAATGCAAATTTAGAAATAGAATTATTTAAAATTCATGTGTTAGAGTATCTCACATGTATTGTATGAATTTAGATAAATTATTAAGTGTAGAAGTTATGATTTTATATAAAAAAAAGGAGAAATTTTCACTTTACCCACCTATAGTATGACCTTACTTTCAATGGATCCACTTGTGATTCAAAGTGTAAAAAAAAAGTAACTTATAATTTACGTCATTAACACTTTGCCCACATGTGATTTTCCATCCAAATCTAATGGAAATTTTTATGTACTCATCTTTTTACTTTATTAAATTGAAGCTCTACATCCAAAAGCTCTTTCTAAAAGCTCTATGTCACCAAGTTCATTGTTTTCAAACTTGAAATCATTACTTTCATTGATTTTTTTCATTAGAAGGCTTAAATGATTTTGTTATTGAATTTTTCTAAATTTCTAATTTTCATTCACTTTTCTGTTAGTTCATATGATTAGTTTATGATTTATGCATAATAGGCTATTTTATTTATCTTTACTAATATGGCTTATTTTTGAATTCTATATAAATTTTGTTACTTTAAACCATTTCATTGATATAATGGAATATAGATTATAGTCTTAGCATCAAGGGCTTTGATTTGGAGGGGTAACTATTCATCGTCACCCTTTTTTCTTCGATATTAGTGAATTGAATTTGGAGATGAAGAGTTTTTGGGTAGAGAGCTTCAATTTAATGGAGGAAGAAGATGAGCATGTGATTGACACATGACCATTTTTATTAGATTTGGATGAAAAATAATCATAGGTAAGCAAAACGTCAAAGAAATAAACCATATTTTATCTTTTTGACACTTTAAGTCATTGGTAGATATGTTGAAAATAGGGTCACACCATAAATGGGTAAAATGTAAATTTTCCCTAAAAATGCTTTTGCTAGTTTTAATGAAACTTTAATATAAGAGTTACTATTTTATATAAACAAATCTAGTAATTGTTTTTTATAAAAATATATTTTTGTACAAAATTTGAATGTCATAAATATATATATTACATCTATCAAATAAAACTACAACAAAATTCTTTTTATATAAAAATTTTCACTTTTAGTGAAAAGTCATGAAATATATGAATTTTTTTATAAAAATTACAAAAATAGCATGTGTTGAAGCATTAATCCATTATACTAATTAAGCTATCATGTTAAAAAAGTCTATACATCTTTTTTCCACCATAAACTTAAGCTACAATTTATGATTAAGTTTAAAATTATACTCATTTGTTACCTAATTTTAAACCTCCATCCTATTTATAGACAAAATGCTTTTTTCTTTTCAAGAAAAAGGGGACCAAACCCCAAACTATAGCCTAATGCAATGAGGAATACTTCCTTTAGACATATCATTAAACAACAAACCACCACATCCTTTAGAAGAAACGACAAATTGATAGAATCCAAGACTTAGACTATGCCCCAGATTAATGAGCCAATCATCCATCTTATTTTCTTCTTTATTGATATGAGTAACTTATACCATTTACTATCTCTTCCCCAACTGATTGATACCCTCTACCATAGGGAAGCAAAGGTGAGTTGGAGGGCACCTTTTGATGATAAAGTTCATAGCTAGCTTAGAATATATTTTAACCTGAATTTTCATTAATCCACATCTCTAGACAAGCTCAAGACTAGAAAAATTGCCCTATAGTTTAGCCATTTAGGCCCCTGATCCATTCCTTTGGACTTCTCCACAAGCAACCTTCTCACCTTGATTAATATATAAGCCATCCATGTTTAGTTTAATCCAATCCCTTTCAAGGAAAGACCAACCAACTAGAACTTCTTTTTTCAAATAGTTGTCTAAGCCATATTTACTTAACATAAAACAGATTATCAAATTCTTGGATATGAGCAACTATATCTAAAACCATGTCTTTACCTTCTTTGTGTCTATTTTCAAAGACCATTTTATTCTTATTCTTCCACATACCCTAGTAGCCCGTACAAAACAAAAGGCTCCAAAAATTCATTTGAATCCACTCTCTTAGGTTAGCATTGAAAATTTTTTTCCAATGGCTTGGTTTAACCACCTAGAGCTAAAAATTTTGGATATGGTGATAGCCTCTAATGGCATGCAATGTATATTTTCTCATAATTCCATACCTGGGACATGCATCAGAGTTAAAGAAATGACAATCAAACCTTTTACTATTAGTCAATAGAGCATTGTTGTCCAGAAGCCAAATAAATGTCTTAACTTGAGGAGGTCTCTGCCAAGACCAAGCCTTCTTCTAAGGAAACTCTTAGGAAGTTGTATAATTATATAGAAGCAACTTATAAGTACACTTGACAAAGAATTCATCATCCCCCATAAGACCCCAAGCAATTCTATTAAGGCCTAGTTTAACCTTATGGGGAAGAGTGTTAGCAATTTTTCGGAGCATATGGGCTAGTAACAAATTCTAGAAAACACTCCAATTCCACTCCCCTTCATTTCTAGAAAACTCACGCACCTATCTCAAGAGATCAAATTGGGGGATCATAATAGATAAGCAATCCATAAGAGGAGTTACTTTCCTCACCCATGGATTAGTCCAAAAATAGATAAATTTATCATCTCCCACTATAATGTGAATGTTATCAAGCATTTTAGGCTACACCTTACAGATACCTTGCTAGAGATAAGAAAGGGAGCTACTTTAAGAAATAATAGAAAGAAACTTGTTACCATACTTGTACTTTTTCGATAGAAGTTGGCCCCAAATAGAATTTATAATGGCAACCAAATAAAAAGCAATCTTTATGATGAAAGCTTGATTGTTCTTTTTAAGCCTTCATATTCCCACACCACTTTTCTCTTTAGGAGCATACACATGGTGCCAACCTATAAGACAAACTTCTTTTGATCTGAAAAAGTACCCCAAAGGAAGTTTCTAGCTTTTCTCTCAATGTCCTCCCATGTACTAATTGAGAGGATGGTAGTCTGCAAAGAGTACATAGGGAGGACAAAGATAACAAATTGAGTCAAAGTGAGACTTTCAACTAGGGACAAGGAATTAGCTTTCCAGGAGTTAAGCCTCATTTCAACCCTTTTTGAAACACGAGTATTAGTTTACTTAGAAACTTTTTTGTGGTGGATTGGAACACTAAGATACTTTCCAAGGTTAGCCATGAGAGCTACCCCTGATGCTTCACTGATCTGTGCTACTTTATTATAATTTATATTCTTTAATATGAAAATCATTATTTTTTTCTCTATTGACCTCTTACCCAAAGTAAAGGTAGAATGTTTCAAGGCATTCATTAATCACCATAGCCTAGTGAATAGAAACTTTTTAGAAAACAATTAAGTCATCTATAAAAAAAAGGCGAAAGACACTTGGACCACAAGAATTGGTTTTAATTGGTTTTGACTTTTATTTGCTTACTGCATCATTAAGACAATGGACAAGCCTTCCGATACAAAGCACAAAAAGGTAGGCAGATAGAGGATCACCCTAAGAAACTCCTTAGAGCACCTAAATTCCTTGGATGTAGTACCATTCCACAAAGCTCATGCTAGTGGAGGAGGCACAATGCATGATAAAAGTGAAAAAGCTATTGGAAAGCCTCAGTTCAGTAAGTGTCACTAGAGGAATTCTCGATTAATCTTATCATATGCTCTCTCATGGTCTACCTTAGTTGTCATCATTCCCTTTCGACGTTTTTTCCTTTTCATAGAGTTATTCATCTCTTAGGCAATAATGATGTTATCTAAAGCAAGTTTTCCTTTAATAAAACTACATTGGTTGGGGGATATATAAGGTTTGATCTTGTAAGCTAACATCTTTGACATAATCTTCTACATGACATTGCATAGGCTTATAAGGCAAAATTCCCTTATGAATTTAAGGTTTTTACACCTTGGGATAAGGACTAGAAGAGTTTGATTAATCTTCTTTACCTTCCTTGGGTGTTGAAAAACTCCTTTGATAGAGTCTGTGATTGAACCCCCTACTAATTCCCATTTGCTTTGGAAGAATGCAACATGAAGTCTATCTTGCTTAAAGGTTTTCAATTGGGACATGCTGAAAATTACACTTTTGATCTCCTCAGAAGACACAAGAGAATTAATCTCAGTATAAGCTTCCTGACTAAGCAACAAAAAGCAACCTTTAAGGGAGAAGTTGGGATACAAGTCCTAATCCAAAAAGTGGAGCTTTTAAAAGTAGTTAACAACAAGAACCTTCAGTTCATCTGGGTTATCAATTTACTACCCATTTCATTTTCTAGAGCATGAATTTTATTTTTCTTCTTCCTTATAATGACTGAGTTATGGAAAAATTTTTGTATTTTTGTCCCCATACATGAGCCAATTACACTTGGCCTTTTAAAACCAAGTGAATTCTTGAATTAAGATGTTCTCATATTCTTTCCACAGATTTTTTTTCCATATTTTTTAGATACACATTTCTAGCAAATAGTTTACTATTAATCCCTTGAATTTTGGTCTGTAGATTATTTTTCCTTTTTGATAATGCTGCTAAACACATTAGACTTCTAAGGTTCAATACCAGTCATAAACTAATCATAAGCCTCATTCCAACTTTTACCACCATTCCAATAGTTACCAATCAAGTTGTGGAAAAAATCATACATAAGCCAAGTAGCCATGAACCAGAATTGCTTTAGTCCTTAGTTAAGCCTGATATTAGGATTAATTCTCAACAATAAAGGGCAATGATCAAAACGAGAGGTAGGAAGATGAAAGATATAAGTATCACAATACTTTAATCTCCAATCAATATTCCAAAGCCCCCTTATCAATGCATTCTTTAAACACCTCTTTCTCCCAAGTAAAATATATCTCCTTTTTAGTTTCTAGTCAAGGATTAGCATAAACAAAAGTAGTGAAAGCATCATAACTTTCATCCTTAGCTATAATCCTAGTATGGATGAATTGGTGATGCTTTTGAAACATTTGAATTTCAAATTGAAGGGAATTCCACAAGATCTAAATCCTACCTAAAAAACCAATAGATTCCATTTTAACAAATTAGTAAACACACTAATTAATTATTTTCAAAGCTCTGTTAACTCCAACAGGAGTCTTAACAATTGGAAAAATATGTACTTAAAATTTTCTAGAAATATCTTAGATAAGCTTAGGGAAGGCTTTGGCTTCTATCCCTCTACTATTCCATGATAAAAAATTCATAAAATAAGAAATGGAAGGTGGATAAACCTCAACACATGTCAAGGTGGATACTAGTTCTACTAGCCAATGAAATTAGCTCATCTTTGTCCATATTGTAAGCTTTTGAACATCTCTTTCTCAAAATATGCTGATGAAATGGATTTGAAAGTCTAGAAGGGTCAGTTTCCAAGAACTTGATAGGGCCTTGCATATTAGTGTTAGATAAATTCTTTGGTTGGGTCATTTTACTCTTACTCTTTGAGCTAGGACTATTATAATTTTGGCTTGATTGGGTCTCATGGACAAAATTCTTACTAAGAGAATGGATAAATGGAAATTTACAAGAACCAACTACAATCTTTTGGATATTTTGGGCCAAGGAATTGGATTTTAACACTTTAGGATTTAAGAAGCCCAAATTTGGTTTCTTAACATTTTGTAGTAATGTAGCTTCTTTTTGTTGTTTTTGCCCATTCTCTTTCCCACTTGCTTATTGCATCCAATCTTGAAACTAGCCTCTCTCTTTTCGATAGTATCAAATACATTATGTTGAGCCATACCTATCTTAGCACTCTGGTCCCCCCAATAGATGGCACTACCCCACCTGCATCCTTCTGCATCATGTCACTAATAACTAAAAATCAAGAACTATGCAAAGCATTAATCACGTTTTTCATATTTTTAACAACAATGCTGCCTTATGTTACGTGGCACCCCTTGCCTCTAGCCTTTTGTTTCGGACTACCACTGGCTTGCTTATTCCTTATCAGTTTCTAAACTAGCATCTAGGCTCCAAAAGCTTCATCCTTAATCATCACTCTTTTATCATTGCTTGAGTTTTCTTCCTTACTCTCTAACTGAGTTTTCTTCCTCACTCTCTAAGTTTTCCTCTGAATTTACCAAGGGGTAATTCTCCTCTCTATGGCCATACTTGCCACAATTGAAGTAGATCAAATGAAGGCCCTCATATTCAACCTTATATAATCTCACTTTCAACCAGATTTTGGACAAGAATCTCTTCCTTAGATCAACCTTAATGTATATCCTCACAAAATATGCACATTTCACCATATCCTCATTCCTAGTACCACTCAAGCGAAGAGTACTCAAATAAACTTTGATAGTTTTACCAAATCTATTACCAACCTTCCATAAGAAGTGTATATTGTAGAATTTGATAGGGAGCTCAAGCACTGTATCCGTAGTGCAACCTTCCTATGTTCATCACTGTTGCACAATCAAGTAGTGATCTATAATCATCTAAGGCCCCTCCTACAGAATATTGTTATAATCTTGCACATTGAAAAGATGAATCAGATAATAATCATTTTTAAGATCAATAAAATCAAAACTACTCTGCAATGCCTAGATCTTCAATAATTGTTGCTTTAGAAACTGAAACCTTATCCTTTTATCAAGTAGTTTTGCAATTAAGATCATCCCCCAAGGCTTATAGAGCTTAAGGTGCTCTTCTTTCATTACTTCAATCATTAAGAAAAAAGGATCAATAGGGCCAACATTCTTATCTTCTTATACCTGCTCATCCTAATCTTCCACCATGACTTTCCCTTCACCATCCTTACCATTATTAAAATTCATGAGAGTATCTTTATAAGAAATCACTTTTCTGGGTTCATCTTCTCTGTGAGAATCATCAAGCAATTGAATCTCAAGATTACTTTAAGAAGCAACTTGAGTCTTCACACAAGAGACCTCTCTCCAACAATCTCTATTACTTCATCCATGACAGCATCCACAATTGCTTGCCTATTCAATTTCTTTTTATTTTGTTGAATTATATCTCCTTCTCCACTCAAGAGTTTTCTCCCTTCATATCACTTTCCATTGCTTCACTAGTTTATATTGATGACAAAATGCTTACCTTAGTTGATAATGAAGATTTTTTAATATAAGCATTTTAAATTTTAGAATATAATTATATAAACTTTTAAAAATTTAATTATAAATTTGAGCAATATTATAAGATGAAAAAACTTCTGTTCTATTAACTTTTAATTTTATATAATTCAATATATATGTTTAAATTTATTTCTCTAAGGTTATAATACATTATGTATTAAAAAATATTAATCGTGGTGTGTATTCTTACAACTTTACTAAATACTTTTATATTTTTTTTATAAATTTCTCAAAAAAGTAATTTTTATATAAAATGTTGTTTATGTTATGTTGATTAATGAAGATGCAATTTTTTTTATATATATTTGCTATGTACAAATTTCATATAAAATTG
Source organism: Saraca asoca (assembly GCA_026873985.1). Classification (NCBI taxonomy): domain Eukaryota; kingdom Viridiplantae; phylum Streptophyta; class Magnoliopsida; order Fabales; family Fabaceae; genus Saraca; species Saraca asoca. The sequence goes on from JANHAO010000351.1 coordinate 24,405, forward strand.
CAACATTTTGTTAAACTTGCATGTGAAATTACAACTTTTATATTAAAACTTTATAAAAATTTATAAAATCTCAAGAGCATATGACATCAATTGCAAGTATCGGAGCCACCTTAATTTGAGTGTGTGTAAATGAAAATAATGAACCTTCAATTTTTTTTTTTTTATAAAATATATTAGACAATGTTATTTAAGGATTAACTAAATCTTAGAATTTGAACCCATTAAAATATTAAAAGATTAAGTGATGAATTACACCTCGTTTTGATTCAAGTCAGTTATAAGAATTGTAATTTTGTATTTAATATTACTCAATTAATTTTTATATAATAAAAAATTGACTACTGGTTAGTGAAGATTTTCCTTTAATTTCTTATTCTTTCTATAAATGTCAACTTGAGAATATCTCTAATTTTTTATTTTTATTCTTTTAACCTTCATCTCTTATCAAATGGCAATGTGAATCTTCTTTCTTTCTTTCTTCAACTAATATATTTTAACAAATTGAAAATTGAGTCATTGAAATATAAATAGAAATGATGTTTTACATGAAAACACACTCATAAACACATTGAGTATTTTCTTTTTTTCTTTTTTTTTTTACGCATGATAGAATTTGAAAAAGTTGGTTAATAAATAAAATCAATTTTAATCAAATTTCACTATATATATGTAAAGTAAGATTAAATAATATTATTACTCTTTTATTCCTTTGAATAATTTGATCCTGTTGGCATATGTATATTTTTTAAAGGTAATGATTTAGTACATATTTAGAGATTTTGTGAGTTTTAATGAAAGTTTAATAAAAGAAAAAGCTAAAATGCACTAAACTCCTGTATTTTGAGTTATGTGAATATACATTCAACCTCCTTGTACCTTAAGTCATGTGTTCTTTACCTACTTCTATCTATTTTTTTTACCCATATACCTAATAAAATATATCTATCATGTGTTTACTACAAACTGTCATTTTCTTTGAAAAATATCAAAGAACTAAACCTAATTTTTGCAGAGGGAAAACAAAAATTTAAGTTTTGAAAAGAAAAAAAATATCAAAAAATTAAATTTACTTTTTTGAGAGGAAAAATGAAAATTTAATTTTTGGAAAGGGAAAATGACATCTCTTCTTAATTTGCTTTGAACATTTTGATATAGAACTTTATAATTGGATTAAAATTACAAATAATGAATTATTTTTTAGTTTTAAAAGAATACATGAGTGGTTTATTAAATTTATAAATGAAAAGTATATGAATGTGAGTAAAGTGCATACAAATTAAAGTACACGGGGTAGGATATACTTTTTTAAAAGTTAGGATGTACATCACCTAAAGTACAAGAGGTTTGATGTATTTTAGCCTAAAAAAGGTCATAAAAGTTGTAATTTTTTATATAAAATATTGCAATAAAATTGCAAGTGTGTATAAATTTTACATGTAACAAATACACAAAAACTTGCAAGCCCATCATTCAGAGTTATCTTGAAAAATTCTATAAAATTTTTCTAATTTTTATATAAAAGTTGAAACTTCAATGAAAATGTTGTAAAAAAAATATATATGAAAATTTTTCACAAAAATTGGAAGAGTACTTATCAATACATATTCTCTTGAGTATATATCGAAGTACAACCTTTTTGTAATATCAATGAATGAAATTTTGTGAAGAACAATTATAACATGTGACTTTACCTCATATTTTTATTGTTTAATCAATATTTTTATAAAAAATTATAATTTCATATAGATTTTGTACCTAATAATTACTTTAAGAAATGCAATTTCACCAATTAAAATTGCTTCAAAAAAATTTCAAAAATTTTTATATGAAAATGATGGTTTTTAATAAAAATAGTTGTGAAAAATATGATTTTTTTTTTTACAAAAATTACAAGAAAGTGCATATAGGTATAAATTTTGCTATGTACATATCAAAGAATAACCCTATGTTTAAAAATTAAAAATATAAATTTACACTCATTGACCTTAGGTTCTTGACTTTGTCAATTTCCATTACTTAGTATCTATTGCTTCAACTTTAAAGTGAATGTATCATGCAACTGAGAAAGATTTGGTTTAATCTACTTACGTTATGTACAATAAACTAACTAGAGAAAAAAATACATCATTAAATAAAAAATAATGTAGTTATCTTTTGGTTGTTTTTATGCATGTAACTTAGATGCATAAAGTATAATTAAAATCTATCATGTGCTAAGAAGTGATATGCTCAACTAAGGATAGCAACATAACAAAGATTAGATTGGCCCTCCATCACTATAAATAGTAGGTATGAGCATGATTTATTACTATTGAATAGTTTACTCTCTTATTAAATACTTCTCTAACTTAAGCATCAAAGGGGTTTAGATGGTTTCTACCACTTAAGCCCTATTGCAGGTGACTTCTAGCCATTACACTCAACTACCAAAGTTGGAGTGTTCATCATTTGGTGTCAATTATGGTTTGAATACCTAACATATCTCATCAATTTGATTATAATCTTTGTTTATATACTTCTTTGCAATTTATGTCTTAACTCAATTTTTTATGATATATTTTGCTATTTTTTTGCTCCTATTAATGATTCTAATGGTAGATATTGTTGCTTGAGTTCTTAATAACATTTCATGATTTCATCTTGATAATTTCATTCTTGATATTAATTACATATGTTGATTTAAATTTTTGCTTTATTATGACCTTTAATGCTCAGATCATATTTGATCTTGTGTTTTGTTGATTATTTTTCATAGATCATCTACCACTTATATGAAGATAACTACAATTATAGCAATGTTCCATTGTTAATATGATCTTTTTCATTCTTTGATTAATTTCTATTTTTATGGAAAAGATCATTGCTTACACTACTAAGTTTGAAATCCTTTGGAAGGATCATGATCATGATCTCCAATGATTCCATATTCTATGAGTTTAACCATTGGTCATAGGATGCAAGATTTTTCTCTGCTTTAGAACATTCTAATGATCAATCAATTTAGTAATAAGGCCAAAGGCCTAAATCAACTTGTGTGAACCTTTATTCCCAACAAACAATCGATGGAAAATTTGTCTAGGTGGCAAAAGCATTCATTTGACCATGTCATTTCTTTTTCTAAATCAAACTTTCTCTTGCATTTTGAGCGAAATCATGATGATCCAATGGTAAAATGGCCACCATCCACAATTATATTGTGAACAAAATTTTGGTTGACCAAGGTAGTTCAACCAATATTTTATGTTTGAATACTACAAAATAGCTTAATCTTTCACTTGAATCTTGAATTTATTGCAATGATGATTTGATCAAATTTTCAGCAAAATAGATATCAATACTAGGCTTGATCATCCTATAAGTCTTTTTTGATGTGTTTCCTCGAGTCTCTAGCACTAATGTGGAATTTTTTATAGTAGAAATTTTGAATACAACTTATAATTCTATTTTCATTTGAATACAAGGTCATATTTATGCCTCATTTGCGGATGAAGTTTTCCATTGAAAGTGGTGTGGTGCATGTTCGGGGATGATTAGAAATTGGCTTAACAATTATATGAACAAGTTTGATGAAAGACCAATGCCTAAAGAAATTGGAGATGTCGTGTTCAATCAAATGATGGATAAAAACCAAAAAGAAGTTGGCAAGTAGGGTAAAATAATTAGTTATCCCAAGGGTTGATGGGATGGAAAGGAACCCAAAACCTGAGTTAGAACTGGAAGATATAAGCATATTTAGTCTAAACGATGATCAAACTATTAAGGTCAAGTTGAATTTGCTAATCAACTTTAAGAAGAACTTATCAAGACCCTTAAGGTTAATGTTAAAGCGTTCACCTAGACTGTTGCTAATATGCTAGGTATTGATCCTAAAATTACATGTCGTAAATTGGCTATTGATCCTTTGGTTAAACTAGTGCAACAAAAGAAGAAGTTTGAACCCAAATGATTAGATGTTATCAAAGTGGAAGTGACTAAACTTTTAAAAGAAGATTTTATATGAGAAGTCTCCCATACTACTTAGTTATCAAATGTTTTCATGGTTAAGAAGGTTGATGTCATTGATTTGAACAAAGCATGCTTAAAGAATTCCTATCTTTTACCAAATCTTGATAAACTAGTTAATGAAGCATCCACTTTGTAATTCTCAACTTTTTGTGATGCTTTTTTAGGATATAATCAAATCCTAATATGGTTAGAAGATCAAGAGAAGACAATTTTCATTATTGATGAAAGCGTGTACTGTTATAAGATTATGCCTTTTGGGCTAAAGAATAAAGGGGTAATATATCAAAGAATGGTAAACAAGGTATTCAAAAACCAAATCAAGAAACATTTAAAAGTGTATGTAGATGACATACATCAAATCTACTAATTATTGCAAACATCTATCTAATCTTGAGGAAATTTTCCAAGTGATGAGGCAAAATAATATAAGAATCAGACCTGACAAATGTTCGATGCAACTCCTGGGAAGATTCCAAGTTTGATGTTGACATAGGGGAATTGAGGCTAATTCCATAAAGTGCAAGGATATTCTTGATATGAAAAGCCTAACTAACATTAAGGATTCACAAAGATTAGAAGGGTGGATTATAGCTTTTTTGCATTTCATGTCAAGATCTACAGACAAATGTCATCCTTTTTATAAAATTTTGAAGAGTTTGAAGAAATATAGATGGGACAACTGTTGTGAGAAATCATTCTTGGACTTGAAAAATTATTTGGTAATCTCATTTATACCATCAAAGTCTATATTAGGTGAAAGCTTTATCTTTATCTTACTATGACAGATGAAGTCGTCAATTAAATATTGATTAGGAAGTAAGATGATTTGCAAATGCCAATTTATTTTACTAGTAAAGTCCTTCACAGTGGTGAATTATGATATCAAAAAATATAAAAGTTAACTTATGCATTGCTCACAGCTTCGAAGAAATTAAAATGATATTTTCAAAACTATCAAGTAAACATTTGAACTAATCAACTAATTAAGTAGGTTTCTCAGAAATTAGATATAGCTATATGATTGGTGGCATAGGCAATCTAAATATGGGATAGAATTTGAATCACAAAAGGCTATTAAGACCTAAGTCTTGGCAAACTTTGTTCACCTAAAAATACAATCAATAATACACCATTCGTTTGGAATCTATTTATGGATGGTTCTTCCAATAGGAATGGAAGTGAGAAAGGAATAATTCTAGAAGGGCTTGATGGAGTTATAGTTGAATATGTGCTCAAATTTGATTTTCAAATAACTAATAATCAAGTTGAATATGAAGAGCAAATAGGTGGATTGAAACTTGCATAAAAAATGGGAAAATAGTAAAAGCATTAAGCAATTCTGAACTTATAGTGGGTCAAATAAATGAGACATAAAACCAAAGTTCCATATTTGATAAAATATGCATAGAAACTAAAAAAGTTATTTTTTGGATTTGATCTTTTCAAGCTAAAACAAATTCCAAAGGCAAAAAAAGATCAGGTAGATGTGCTATCTAAACTTGCCAGTGTAAAAAGCTTTGACTTGTAATTGAAGTTTTTTACAAGACACTTTATTAGAACTAAACATTAATGAAGAAAAATTATGTCTATTCAATGATCACCCTCACCGATAGATCCAATCATGTCATGTCTACAAAGGAAAGTGTTTGATGATCAATTAGTAGAACTAGAAAAACAAAGAAAATAGTGGCTCATTTTTATATTGAAATGGTCAAATGTATAAAAAAGGCTTTTGTTTGCTAATTCTAAGGTGTTTGCATCCTAATAAATGAAATTACATCTTACGAGAATTACATCAAAGGATATGTGGGAGCCATATCACTAGAGTAACTCTAGCTTAAAAGCCTTGTGATTTAGGTATTTTTGGCCACCCGTGAGGCAATATGCTCAAACCATCATACAAAATTGTGAGTAGTGTCAAAAGTTCACTACTATTCCTTGATAGCCCTTTTCTAAACAAAGTACAGTTTCTTTACCATGCATATTCATGCAAAGGGGAATTGATTTCCTTAGGCCTTTTCCAATTAATCAAGGGAAATTTAAATATCTTATTATAGATGTTGACTACTTTATAAAATGGATAGAAACTAAATCATTGACTACTATTATTGTTTGTAATACTAAAAAATGTATATGGAAGAATAGTATCTGTAGATTTGGCATACATAGAGTATTGATTAGTGATAACTGTGCACAATTCATCATTAAAGCTTTTCAAAAGTCCTGTCAAGACCTCTAAATAATTCAAAAGTTAACTTATATCAAACATCCATAGTTAAATGGACAAGCTAAGTTGGCACACAGAGTTATTTTAGAAAGGCTAAAAAAGAGATTAGAATGATCAAAGAGGCTTTAGGTTGATGAACTCCTAAGTGTTCTATAACTATATAGAATGACAAAACAAACTATAACAAAGGAAACTCCATTTCATTTGACTTATGGCCATGAGAATTTAATATCAATGGAAATTAGAGAACCTTCAAAGCAAAGGGAGATATTTGAAAATAATGAAAATGATCACTTACTTAAGGAAGGATTAGATTTTCTAGAAGCTGATAGAGAAATAACTCATATCCAATTGATGGCCTACAAGGTAAAAGAAATGTCTTATATTCTTTCTATAATTAGTCTTTTGTCATGATTTTGTGCTAAATTGTATACTTCTGATTGATTTCTTGAATTGGTCAACTATGGAGCTTAATTGGATTAATGCGGTAATTTGTCACTGTTTCAGGCTTTTTGGGTGTATTTGGAGTTTAGACCTTGCTATCGGCTGATTTTTATATCTTTAAAAAGCTATGAGAATGCTCTGCAAATGGCATGAAGAGCCCCAAGCCCACTTCACCCATTTGAAGGGCTGAATTTAGCCCAAATTTTGAAATAGACTATTGACCTACTAACCCTAAACCAATCTCTATATTTTAACCATATTTGGAGCTTTAGACCTTAATTTGGTGCAAACTTAAGCCCATTAGATAGCTAAGATCTACCTCCACAATTTTCATGAAGGGTTTGAAGTGAAATTGCACTGTTTTGCTTAATTTTTAGGGATATGAATCCAAGTGTTTGTATGGGTTAGACTACTCTACAAGGCTGTTTCAATTTTTAGCCCATAAGTTGAGTTAGGAATTAAATTTTTTAGCAAGGCTAAGGTCATTGATTTCTAAGAGATGGAGCTACAACTTCTATGAAGAGACTCATCTCTAATTATGTGCTCTTCTAGTCCAAGTAAAGAAGTGAGCTTATATGAAAACCTAACTCAAATGTAATTGATTCATTCATTTACATTCTTTTCTTTTTTATACTTTTCTAATGAAGAGGAGCTCTCCTAGGACAAGATTATGAGCCCTTTTTCAAGTGTTCTCTTTCCTTTTATTTTTGTTTGTGATTTTCTTATAATATATAGCTAAGCCTTTCTTTTAGTCTAAAGGAAATTCTGCATCAATTCTTTTATTGATTGTGAGACTTGATTCTATTGTTAATTTATTTCCAATTTAATTTTCTTGTTTCTGTAAATTAATATAATTAATTTCTTTGGAAGATTGATTAATTGGGCCCATTAATTACTCATTTTAATTAACTATTAGTTAAATTTCTATAATCAATGTTGTTTATAGTTGTTTAGTTTAAATAGCACTAGGATTTTTATAATGCATTGATGTTGGTGAATTATCCTAGAGAAACAAGGGTGATTAATGATTTTTCTAGTAAGTTTGTTAATCACTTTTGGTATTTTTGATTCCTAATGCTATTGTTGAGTTAGTTGGGGAGCTGAACTTTGATCAATTCAACAATAATGGGTAATTCAAGTGCTAGACTCTATTAGCCAGATTAGAGGGAAATTAGTAAGAATTAATTTAGGTATTGAGCCTAATTTAATTCTTAGCTAAGTAGTTAAAGACAGAATGAAATCTTTGTGTCAATGATCAATTACTAAATTGAATGCAAAAATCCCTTGGGTTGAAGCTTTTTCGCTTAAGTTTCCCTTTTACATTAGGAATATGATAAGGGTAAGATAAGTCTAGAAAGACCAAAGGAAATTCTAAGGATGATTGTGTTTGTTAACTGGTTCAAGTTAAGTGGGCTTTGGGGGACCTATGTCCACTAGGAGATGTAAAATTTATGGAACTATTTCATAATGTGGCTACGTAAGCATATGAGTCATGGTGTAGTGTAGGAGGGCATAAAGTTTAAAGAAATTTATTAATACCCCGAGCCATATATATTTTATTAGTAGACATCACTCCTACCATTAACCTATCATTACTAGTATAATTTATATGTTCATCAGGGATTAAAGGACCCTTATATGACAAGTATTTGATTATGATACAATAGTAGAGGTTGCTTGAACACATAGTGTTATACATAGAAATCAGCCTCGCAAGGACGAACCTTCGAGTGTGACAAAGACTAAGATCCACGCTCCCACAAGCAACAGCGGCAAAGTAATTCCAGATGCCAAGCCTTGCCTCTCTCGTCATGATACAATGACTCTGCAAGGTACATTCTGCAAAGCTATATCCCAGCGATAACGTGACCCAGCGATAAGGGCTTGGGATCGACCCGGCATAATAGTCGATCGCTTTACTCACGCCCGCTTTCTCGCTACGATGACCCTCATGGCATCTCCAAGGCCAGGAACTCTCGCTTGAGACGTCAGAGTATCTTGCTTGACACGGTAATGGCTATAAGCCTACAAGCCGGCCTGAGAAGCCTACTTCCATAACCTACAGTCGGAATATGGTCTTTTCATTGTCTTTTCTCATTTATTTGATATGATACAACTATAGTTTGTAATTAATGCATGTAGCCTCTCCTTCGTCTATAAATAGGATTGCAGTGTTAGCAGAGGGGAGGGGGAGAAAATCTTGTAAGCAGAACTCTTGAAAATTATTCAACATCAATAAAATCTCCACTGTGGATGTAGGGTCCGGTACCATCCGAATTTAGTCGAACTACATTAAAAATCACCGCCTCTCTTCCTCCTGGCTCACCTTTCACAACACTTCTAAAGTGGTATTGATTCCTGAAACTCACATCCTGTTGACTGAAGTTCCGATCTTTCGTATGAATCGAATTTCATCGTCAACACATAGCATCAAGAAAATGAAAGAATAAAGAATAAAAGGATAAGCATGTGCATGTGTTAGACACACACACATGAGTGTAGATGCTATACAAGTTTTATGACCAAGAGATTTCAACCTAAAAGGAAACCCCCCCCCCACTTCATTGAGCACTGTGATTATACTCACTCTTTTCCTTTTAACATTTTTCAGATGCTTCGTACCTTGAGGATCCTGATTAGACAGGACTCACTCTTACTTACTAGAGATAAGAAGTATGTTCTAGTATGTGGATAAACTTCAGTGGATAGCTAGCAATCAACTAGGCCCATCCTATTATTTCATGAATTAGGCTTTCCAAAAATACTTCATTAAGTTTCATTTAAGTTTTATTTCCACTTCATATATGTTTTTGGATTGGTTTTTAGTTTAAAATGCACATAATATTATTCAAATTTTATTCAAATATTTCTTTAAAATTTTAATTAAATATGAGTCAAGAACTATAGGTACATAGGTCACCATTCGGTGATCCATGCCAATCACATTCTTGGAATTGGGAATGTGATGTTATCATCTAGAAATAGTTAAAGGAAGACAATTGCCCAGATCTTGGAAAGCTACTTATTTACTTGACTACCATGTCTAATTTATTAAATAGATTGTGAAGCTTTTATCAGGTTAATAGTTTTGGGGTAATGATTAGCATGTTATGGTTTGAGAAGTCCAAGTATGAGATTTTCTCCTAAACATAGTTAATCTTATAGTTACATTCTAATTTTTCCTAGAGTGGATGAATAAAATGGATTCCTATTTTTCTTCCTAAAAAGATCAAGTCTAATGACAAGATCAAATGATCGTTTTGGGCACAAATTGCCATTGATCATAAATTGCTCAGATTTTGGCACAAGATACCAATGAGTATAAATTACTCACATTTTGACAAAAGATGCCATTGAACATATATTGCTCAAATCTGGGCATAAGATGCCACCAAGCATAAATTGCCCACATCTTGCCGTAAGATGCCACTGAGCATAAATTGCTCACACTTGGCACAAGATGCCATCAAGGATAAGTTGCTCATGTTTTGACATAAGGTGCCATTGAAGAAAATGTCATTAGAGATAAGCGTCAAATATAACAAAAGAAGGATTGATGGAATGCACATGTGACCAATTTTAGCTATATCATAGTGTTCTTCTCTAAGCTAAGCATAGGAAAACTTAATCCATGGTCTAAGATATATACCTGAACTAGTGCCAATTTATAACCTTTGATAAGAGTATCAACTGTGATTTTGTTCACTTCATTCAACTTATTTATAATCTTCTCACACTTTTCAATTTTAGTTTTTAGTAGGCTTTTTTTTTTATTGTCCACTTCCTTATCTAAATCGGCATGCTTAGACTTTAAGAGATCCCAATCCAATTTAACATGGGTAGTCTCCTTGTGAGCCTATTCTACAATTTTTTTTCAAGTGTTAACCTTTTGCTGTGCAATTTTCTGCTGGACATTCAAAGTTTTTAGGTATGTATACGTAGAGTTTATTACAACTTCTCAACTAATTATTTTTTCTTTTGGCATTCTTCAAAGCAATCTTTAACCAATCATTAGGATCCTTATTGTAAGTCTTTTCATAAAAGCTAATTAGTTGGCAAAATTTTTCTTCAAAGGAGAGTATACTCATTGTTTGGTAATTGTTAGTTGACCATGAGTCCAACAAATTTGACTAGATTGATTTTATTGATCTAATGTTCAATCATTTTTTTTTATCTTTATCTAAAAGGATTTGATTCTTGGTCATTTGACTGTAATTAATTCCTTTGTAGAATAATGAATCTAAAGGAGTTATTCCTATTAAACTACTCTAAACATAATGGGTAGGAAGTTCTTGAAGGTTTGTGAACAACATCTTGTAACCTTTGTGAACTTCTTTAGCCCTGGAAAGATCAGTTGAAGAAATGGGATTTTTTAATCATTCATGCTTGGTTGGTTTAGGGGTAGTACTATTTTAGTTGATTTTTCCTTTTGTTTGGAAGAGATGGAAGGTGCCTAATCATGTGTTTGATCGGATTTGTTTTGGTTGAATGAGTTTCCTTCTCAAGATCATTTACGTGACTCGCCAGTCATGATTCCTAGTTGGATGTTTAAGGTTGATCATAGTATTTCTTATTCTTTTTTTCTTATAGTTGACAGACTGAAAGTGGTTGTAGCTAGACATATTGTTAAGATGAAAATCTATAAAGCATAAAATAAATTTGTTAATGCTTGGAATGAAAAACAAAGAATAAAAAATAAACTAAAAATAACAAGAATCAAGTACAAACTTAATGTGGTCTTCAAATCTAAGGGCTCATTTGTTCAAGCTTTCAAATTATAGCTTGATCAGATAGACTGAAAGCCATCTTCAATAATTTGATAAGAGAAATGGTTGAAAGTAACCATAAGACTAGGAACAGAAATCCTTTGCCACTGTCTTTCCAACATGGGGGTCACTCTTTACACTAACTCTTAAAAATAAGTTCTTCTAGTGTTAGATGTTAGAAAAATGGATCTTTAAAGAGAATTCTTTTTGTTTTAAGTGAAGTGTATCCATTTCCCATTCTTCTTTACTAAGTAGGAAAAAAAAAGTGAAAGAAAAGCTTGCTAGTCAAAGTGACATCAATATCTTTAATCTCTTTGCAAATAGCTTCAAGAAGCCTTAAGTAGATTTAGAAGCAGAATGTCAATTGTGAAAGACATATATTCATATCTCTAAACATAAACTACTAGAAGGGAGAAAAGGGTAGTTGCACTCTTGCCATTTGTAAGATATGGCCATAGAATATGAAATAATGATTAGGGTTAAAGTTGCATATTATGTCTTCCATTTTGGCAACCTTGAACATCATTATGGGATAATCATCAGAGAAATTCCCTTCCTTGCAAAGTTTCTTGAGTGTTTTTGAACTAGACCATAAAGGAGAAGTTTTTACTTCTATTACCTTAGCTTCAACCCAATTTAAATTATCATTTTCCATCAACATGCAAGCATCACTTACTGTTTGGCCTGGAGTCATGGGTAAGTCATTAGGATTTCTTGTCTTATCCTTTGTTAAGTTGGGATTAGCCTCAAAACCACCCTTCAACATTGTTTAATTGGAGGTATGTTAGAAGAACAAGAACAACCCATCGAGTACCCCTAGAAAAGAAGACCAGACAAAGTGAAACTTAAAGAGCATACAAAATTTATAAAAGCACGAGGAAAAGCTAGCTCTTTTTTGCACAAATTATGTTTCAAATTTAACATAAAATTAGCATCAATTTACAAGTCTTTAAGAAACATTTTTGACAAAGGCATTTTTGCAAATAGATGGAAAGCAAATCTTTGAAAGAAAACAAAAATTGGAGAATTCAAGAAATTTTTTCAAAAGCATGAAAGCAAAGAGTGAAAATGAGAGAGAGCCTTTTGTATTTTAGATAATTTGAAATAGATGGAGGAGATTTAAAGTTTTTAATGGTCAGGATTTGTTTTGTTGATGATCACAGTTTTGCATTAATTTTCTCAAGGTATTTAACTATCTTTGAAAAGATTGAAGTAATCAAGATTAAAGTTCAAATCTCAAGGATTACACATATGAGTGCCATATATCAAAATGAAAATAAGGAAAGTTAGGTGCAAATATCAAATGAAAGTTTTTACTTGATGATAATAGACTCACAACTAATTGAATGATCATTCAAATTGGTTAGATATTTGGAATATATAAATTTTGAAATTTTTGGCTCATCTAAACTTAAAGGAAGGGCAAGCAACAAATATAGGATTAATTGTCTTGTAATATAAGGACACATGGTATCCCACGTGATATGCATAGCAAAGGATAACAACTAAACAAAGATTATGTTACCCTTCCATCACTATAAATAGCCAGGTATAAGCATGATTTATTATTATTGAAAACATCACTCTCTAATTAAATATTTCTCTAACTTAAGCATTGGAAGGGCTTTAGTGGTCTCCATCACTCAAGCCTTTTTGTAAGTGACTCTCAGCCACTATGCTCAACTACCAAAGTTGAAGTGTTCATCAAGACAATTTTTTCTCCTCCTGACAATGAAGTGACATGAGATGGGCTAGAGTAATGGACTAATATTGTCACTCTTCACTACTCATAAGTATTGTATAATGACAATATATAGGAAAAAAAGCTTAACCTATCTCCTATGTCATGTCCAACTCACACCCTTAACAAAATAATAGGTGAGATTCATAACTAGGTTTTACCTGTTTTATGAGAAGATGTGGATTGGATATGGATGCTAGTGAATAGGTTACTTAAAGTGATAAGCCTATGATTAGATAAGTGATAAGCCTATGTAGGATAAGTGATAAGTTGAGATAGGTCAATAAATTATAAACCTATAAAGATTCGATTTCATGTATATATCTTCAATATAAATACATATGCTTAGCTTATTGTTGAGCTCAACTTCATAATATCTTTTCTCTCTCTTAACATCATATCTAAAGCCCTCTAAACCCTAGATATTTTCTCACTTCCTAACCTAACCAAACAAAACTCATCCTTTCTCTTCCTTCTTTTCTTTCTTTCTTCTTTTGATGTCATGAGTCATGATGGTTTCTATCTAGTGGTAATTTTTAGATTGCATGTTTGGTGGTAAGTATCCAACGTTTGGATATAGTATCTATAGTGGCTAGTAGTAATCAATTTTGGTGAAAAATTAGATCTATCTGGAGTGTTTTGGAGTGTGTAAGGTAGAGAAAAATAGATTTGGGTTGACAGGGTAGTAGATCAGTGTGTAGTGGTGCATGAGAAACATTCCAACAACATGCTTCCTTCTGCAGCTTTTTCGGCAACAACCACATCTCCTTATATGGTTGGATCTTCAGTTTGGAACAAAGGTAGTGACCTGAAAGACCAGAAATAGAGATTCCTTTTTGGTGTGACATTTCTAGGTAACTCTGATTTAGTGTTTTTTGATGTGTTGATAGTGGAGTTTGCTATACAATCTTCTAGAGTTTGTTTTAGGTTGGTGAAGGTGTTACTTGGTGAGCAGTCATGAGAAGTAGCTTTTTCAGTAATGTTTATGGCTAGCAATAATGGTTTCGGTGCTAGAAAGGTGTTAGTCTAACTTTAGGTCTTACCATTTTATGGGGATGGCTGAATGTGTCATTAGTTGAAGACCTTCCTAATGCCCTAGGTGTTTAATGGTGAACTTTTGACTGCAATTCTTGTTAAAGCTCAAGCAAATTGAAAATAGGTTCCAATTGATCTTTCCAAGCTTGTAGAAGGATCAAATTTGGTTGGTCATGTTTGGTGATTATGAGGAAGCATAAGTGAATTATAAGAGTGATTTTGATATAAATGGTGTTGAGCCAAGTGATTCAAAGCCCAATTAGGCTATTTGGTGAGTCTTGGTGTTTTATATGATTTGGAACATTGTTTGATGAATTTTGGTACCTTCTTGTGATTTGAAAGATTGTTTGGAAAATTTTGGTGTTTCATGTTATTTGGACCACCATTTGATGAATTTTTGGTGTTTCATGTGATTTGAAATACTATTTGGTAAATTTCGATGCCTTCATGTGATTTGGAGAACTGTTTAGTGAATTTTGGTGTCTCTGTGTGATTTGGAGCACGGTTTGGCATGACTTCTATTTGTATAGATCTAATTTGGTAAGGTTATCCTCAATATTAAGTGGTTTGGACCACTAATTTGGTTGCATAACTTGCATTAATATCTTGGAATTGGCTTCAATGAATACAACTTCAAAGCAACATGGTTTGTGATAGTATTAGTGATTTTGGCGTAATTCTAACCATAGATGTTAGAGATTTTGAGGACCATCTAGGAAGTTTAGAGAGTGACTCAAGGAAGCTAGCAGAAGATTTCAAGAAGCTATGTCATTTGTGCCTTATGCCAAGAAGAACAACTACAAAAAGGTTAAGGGAGCAACCAGGGGTAGTTAGTTAAAAACTTCTAGAAGTTGTATCTATCGAGTATTTGGCATCATTTTTGGGGTTTGAGTGTTTGGTTCAAGGGGAGTTGTTTGTATGTTATGTTTATTGTAAGCCATTTGTGTATTTTGAAGTTTGTCAAGTTTTCTTTATAGTTATTTTTATTATATTTTATTTTGAAAGTTCAAAATTAATGTAACAAGCTTAAGCTTTGGAAGCTTCAACTTGAAGGGGAGTGTTAGTAAATAAGTTAGTGAAAGTGATAAGCCTATGTAGGATAAGTAATAATTTAGATAGGTCAATAAATTATAGAGCTATTAAGATTCTATTTCATGTACATATCTTCAATATAGATACATATACGTAGCTCATTGTTGAGCATGGCTTCACGATATCTTCTCTCTCTCTCTCCCTCCCTCTTAACAATAGATATAGCAAAACTCTATAGGAAATGAAATTTTTATGGGCTATGCTTAAGTATTTATTTAAGAAAGTTTGTATCGGTAAATATTTTTACAAGTTTTGTGAAAAAAAATACATACTTTTTGTAATTTTTATTAAAAATTATAACTTTTATATTGATTGTTTAATTATAGCATGATAGAGGAATTATAGTGACTGCAATATTATAGCATAACCATCATGATTATGTCATAATGACCATGATCACAGCATAATCTTGATGATTATGTAAAGCTATAGTTTTATGTAATTAGGCTTTGATTTATGTATGTAGCAAATTACTATATAATCATTCAGAATGTATAAATATAATAAAACAGGGCATCAAACACTCTTTTGCAATTATATATATATACACACACTTGTTGCACACAAAATTTGTACACAATTGTAACTTTCTATGAGAATGTTGCAAGATTTTACATAAAAAGTTGTAACTTCTGTGAGTTTTACATGAGTGTAAATTTGATCCACAATCATTGTAAAACATTTTGCACTGTCATTGAATAAGAAGAGACCATACCAATAAAAAAAGGAAGAGTGATTTAAAGTTTTTATCAACAGTCACTACAAAAAAAAAAACTAGATTGGGCACTTTTTTCCGTGGTTGAAAAGGCATAAAAAATTACTAAATATAGCAGTGATTAAAAATGGCCGAATTTTAAAGCCATCAACTCCCATCATTTTTTATTTGATAATGGATCCCTTTCAGCCTAAGATTCTTACTCTCTTCTCTTACAATTCCATTTTCTTGTTTGTCATTGTTATAGAGAGAAAAAGAGAAATTGGGACTTGATTCACACTCATCACACCATCGCTTCAGAATCTCGCATGTTTTGCATTACAGAAATTTGATTTCTAACCTAAAAACTCATAGATCTAAGTAGGGTGATGGTAAATCATATCTTTGTGGACACCTAGAATAAATCAAATCTATGAAGTGATTTAGCTTGTTTAGAGTGAGCAGAAACAAAAAAGCTAAAATAAACAATGGTGTATGAATAAAGCTTGGAATTTGAACGAAAATGGACTAAGAGTGAAGACTTGTTCATTGCTAGTGGCTAGGTTGGATTAAAGAATTGTCATGGTGTTTGGTAAGTATTCTTGGCAAAGATTAATTTTTTGTTTGAAATTGATTTATAGTTTATTTTTATTGAATTTGTAAACTATTAAATTCAATTTTGTGTCTTTATCTTAATTGAATTTGAATAAGGTTTATAAAATCTTTGTTCCCATACACTTGCCGTTGAAGTAGGAAGAATGGTTTTTTGTTGAGTATAAACACTTGTTGTTTTTTTATTTGGTTAGTGTTAGATCATTATCTGGTATAATTGCACGCGTTTTATTTGACAAAATGACCCAATGAATATTGTATACTTCTAACTATGTGTGGTCCTTACAACTAGCAAAAGTAGCTATTCTGAGTGTTTGTTGGCTACATCTTCAAACATCAATTAAAATTTAGTTTACACATTCATATAACATCATATATACTTATACATATAACATCATGTTCATATAACATAATAAATACACTTCCAAGTATAATACTTATACACTTAGACATATACATATACAATTCTAAGTACAATGCACATACATCCATAGACAATTCACACAAACAAACATACACTTTCAACCATACAACACAATACATATATCCATAATAATATCACGAATGAAAGTTCAACTAGAGGGACTCAAATATACTATAGTCTATAATTACTTGCTTTTCTTATAACTTGAATGTTCTAGACTTGATTCCAATATGATTAATTTCTAACTCATGCATTTTTATACTATAACACATATCATAATTACATTCTTACTTGCTCCATACTAAATTTGTATCATAATATCACATAAGTCATTAACACTAAGACAAGAGGTTTTCTGAGTCACTATCTATAGTAACCTTGTGTCACACCCCAAATCTTTGTGATCAACCTTATGATAGAACTTATATTGTTAAGGATGTAAATGGCATGAATTCAGGCAATTGGCTGATTGGGTATGATAATGTTTCTTTTACAATGATAATATATAACAAGTTAGAAGTATTTTGGGAAGTCTTAATTGATAGTAAAAAGTGAAATAGAGTGCTGAAAAGCACACAAAAAAGTTGTGTTAAAGGAAGCTGAGAATTTGGGTCAGTGAACTTTGGCTCAATATTTTACCTATCTTAGGATTTCAAAAAATAAGCAAATTAGCTATCATTTTGAAGGGGAATTTGAGACCCATGACCCTTTAAAATTTGGTGTCAATTGGACTTCATTTGCTTAGAAAAATGATTTTTTTAAAAGAACGTGTGTCATATAGTCATAATAAGGACAAAATAAGAAGATTATAATATTAGAAGATAGTCATTATATGAAACTTCTTTAAAAAGCCAAATCTTAAAGGATATCAAACTAATAAATTCGTAAGAATGCCCGTAGTCACATTTACCATTTTACACTTTTGGATAAGTTTGAAAGTAAAAAAACCAAAATCCACAAAAGATAGAAATTCCTTTTGCATCCTTGCTTGGTGAGAAAGCTATAAAGCTTGCCCACAAAGCCACCATGGCCAAACAGGCCACTATAAATAGGGGAGGTAATGTGTTATTTCAATCTTCTCTTCCACTTTCTTCTAATATTCTCCCATAAGCCAAAAACTCTTCAACTTCCTCCACAAGTCTTCTAAACTTCTTTCATAAGCGAAGCTTGTCTACAAACCTTTAAGTTCCATAATCTCCATTTAGACCTTAAGAAGTTTAAGATTTTAATCTTTGAGAAAGCTTGGGCAAGTTACTAAACTTTATCTCATCTTTCATCTCTATTGTTTTCTTTTAAGTTTCAAAACAAAAATCCAAGAGGACATGGGTAGGGGAGGTTTGGCCATGGCAAGGAACAAGGGCCTAATGGTGGATTTTTTAAATTCCAATCTCCCTTACATTTCTTGTTAGGTTTCGAGGCAACAAGCACAACGAAAAATTAAAATTTTTTTCGAAACCCACCAAGGATCCATGCACAAAACATAAACAATTAGTCTAGAAAATACCTTATTGTGTTGCATTTTATGCAGGTAGAAACATAGATTAATGTATCTTCATCTCTTGTGATGTTGCAGTTTGTGCAAGGTTGCGGGATGATGCAGAATCACAAACATAGAGTTGCGGGTTGATGTAGAATCATAAACACTGATTTGTAGGTTGATGAAGAATCACAAACACAGATTAACAAATCTATGTCTCTAGGATATCCACACATGAACAAGATAAAACTTCAATCACCTGAATGGACCTGCCTCTCTTACTATGTCTTTGCTAGAAGACAACTCTCTCTCCAATTTTCTAGGAGCACTCAATTATTTTTCTAATAGAAAACTATTTCTCTTTGGCTAGCTCACTAATCCCTAAACATTATATTTATAATTCTAGGGTTTAATGAGAAAAGACCTAGGCCCAGTCCAACTAAAAGTCCTAGTCCTAGCTGTCAGGTCCCAATAATATGAGTTAGATTAAAAGTTAAATGCGGAATTAGCTTGGATCTTGCCCTAATCTCGTTGGAGATAAGTATACA
>JANHAO010000352.1:0-43193 GCA_026873985.1 Saraca asoca
TTTGAATCATGTTGCAAGTTGAAAATGATCCTAATTTTCATATGCAGGACCTGGAGCTCCCCATATTTTCAATTGTGTAAGCCTTCATTTTCTGCTTCTGGAAATAATATTATTTGCCTTGATACCTATTTCTCCAAGAGAAATTGAATAAGTGGAATGGAGCCATTAATTTGAACAATAAGTTCATTGGTTTTTAAGAGTAGTAGGTCATGGTTAAACTACTAAACTAATGTCACTGCTCACTAGCAAGAAGAGAGACAATTTAGATGTGCAAAGAGTCCACAGCTGATGGCAAGAAGCCTTGTCATCTTCTAGTTTGCAAATTCCAAATAAAAATTTGACATATATCAGTCATGAAGGATTATATATATTGAATTCTATACTAGATCAAATGTATTTCCATTTGGTTTTCTTGACAAATCACAAATTAGTCATAAAAGCGGTGACCAGACAAGCTGCTAAAGAGGAGCAGCGAAAATTTAAGTTCCTTGCAGAATTTTTTAGCAACATAAGTTGGTCCTTCCACATTTAAATGCAACAGATTCCCAAAATTTTGAACTAAGATTACTGTCATAATCCAGCCTCATTTTTAGCAATCAAACTAAACCTTTTCTTCTTCAATGAGATTCTATAAACCTCCTAAGTCCTGAAAGCTTTTCTTATTTTCCATATTTTAATATCTCCAATATCTCATCTTCTTGTAGCACTATATATGTTGTACCTGTAAAGGAATTTCATTCTTGATGTTTTTGCTCATTCAATCCTGTTTGTCGCTTTTAGGTTGTGGAGATCACTAAGGGAAGCAAGGTCAAGTATGAACTTGACAAGAAGACTGGATTGATTAAGGTATGAACCAATTACCTGCTTATTGGAATGGAGGTCCATAATGCTGTAATCTGAAATAGATTTCGCAAAGTGGACACTGTTCTTGTGAATGAAAGATATTTTTGTCTTCCTAGTCTTGTTATGTTGTCTCTTGTTCCTTCTCAATTCTGACTATGTGATTTTACTCATTTATCTGTGTTTTGATTCTTCATATCATTTACACTTTGCTCAGGTTGATCGAGTTCTGTATTCATCTGTTGTTTATCCTCACAACTATGGATTTATCCCTCGTACGCTGTGTGAAGACAATGATCCACTTGATGTTTTGGTTCTTATGCAGGTAATTTCTTACCTTTTTCAAACTCACATGTTCCGTACAAAGGAGTTAAATCCTATTTTATTTTAAATTGAGTAGCATTGAACATAATGCCCTTTTCAGAGATACCCAAGTAATTATATGATATATGGTGTCAATATAATACAAATATATATTTATGCAATAATCTAACTTTTATTCTACTTACATAATTCTGTCATTACTGCTGAAATTTTGATGCATTTGGATTATATGAGAAGTGCACATCCCTTTCAAATTTCAGTTAATCATGTGGATATTCTCACAGTTCAACTATCCTCATTTTATTCATAGATTCCACATCGATTCAATTCATGGAATGATGGAATAAGCTGCTAAATTAGCAAATTATTCAATAACTCTATGTATGAGCTACATATGTATAAAATTAAAAGTTAATTGTTGAGTATCGTATTGAATTGTTGACATGAACAGGAGCCGGTTCTTCCTGGTTGTTTCCTGCGAGCCAGGGCAATTGGATTGATGCCCATGATTGACCAGGTACCCTTTCGGATTTTTATCCATTTGAACAGTTTCCACTTTTTTTCTCACTCAGTACATGATAAGAAATCTGTTATTTTACTTACCAAAAAGGTCTTTTCATTATACAGGGTGAGAAGGATGATAAAATCATTGCTGTATGTGCTGATGATCCGGAGTATAAGCACTACACTGACATCAAAGAACTCGCACCTCACCGCCTCTCTGAGATCAGACGCTTCTTTGAAGACTGTATCCTTGTCAATCTTATTTTAAAAACTTTATTGTCTAAGTTCGTTTAACACTAGATTATGTTTCTGTACAATGTGAATGCTTTTTCTTAATATATTTACTCAGACAAGAAGAATGAGAACAAGGAGGTTGCAGTTAATGACTTTCTGCCATCAACCACTGCTGTTGAAGCCATACAGTACTCGATGTCAGTATATCTTGAGCAACTCTAACTAATATTTTGCTATACAAAATAGTTTTTATTGAAAGAGATATAATAGTTTCAGTGACCAAAATTTGTACATTCACTGATCATTTTTCATGTTAATAAAGCAATAATGTTGCACTATTTTGAGTCATTTAAGATTTTATCTGTGATTGGTTGCAGGGATCTTTATGCTGAGTATATTCTGCACACGTTGAGGCGATAGACAAGAATGCTATCTTTCATTAATGATAATAAGCCGCGCATTTAGACGGTTTTTAATGATGTGTTGATGAAACTATACTTTTGTTTTAGTTTTGTTTTGGATAACAATAGTTGATTGAATGTTTCCCTATGCTATCTATCCTATTTCATTTCCAATAACTAATTTGGTTGATCTGTTTTTATCAATTTGGTTAATGTGGTGATGATTCCAGACCCCTTTCGTATTCTTCCTGCAACATGAAATCTATGTTATTGGCCTCTTTTTTTTTTTATGGTGATTTATATTATTAACCTTTTTGTTAAGGCACTACAATGTGTAATATTCCAAATATTAATTTGTTCCCGGATTACACAAAAAAAAAAAAAAAAGAAAGAAAGAGATTCCTGGGATTTTTTAATACTAATTCGTCCTCAATAAAATCTCATTTACAAGTTGGAACAACTAACTGGAGCTTTTTATCTAAGTGGTTATCATTTATATATTTAAAGTTCAGGAGAAGTGTTGCAGCGTTTTAGCAGTGTGATGGCATCTGATATTGTATTGGGAAGTTTATTCCATTTAGTATCCTTAATTGAATTAAGACACAGTTTTGAGATGTGTAAGATCTGTGTTCAGATGTCTGATGAAGAAATTATTAGATATTTTTTTTTCTCTTCAGAACAATTTTGACAATAAGAGGCTTGAACATCAGGCAATGTAGAGTAAGAAAATATATTTTAGACCCAAATGCTAATGGGCCCAAAGGCTGCTGCTTGGGCATATCACAGAAAGTATGGAAAGAAAAATATCCCTTCACAGGACCCAACCCACAAAAATGAGTTCCTAAATCATTATTCCTCCATGAAAAATGAAGACCAAGGCTTGACAGTTGTAATGTTGCATTGGCAAATTTGTTTACATTCAAATTCCTTTAGAAGAAAAAAAAGGAAAAAGCAAAATAGAACAAAAGAAGGAAAAGCAAAATACCAAGTTAAGAAAATATATAATAAATCAAAATCTAGAGCACACAATAATTTTTGAGTCAATTTTTTGTTCAATTACGTTATCTCAAAGGTATATATGAAATTAGGAGTTTTATTATATTATTTGCAATTGCATTTACACCAAAAAAAAAGCATGAAATGTTATTTGTTTTATATTTTTCTGCTACCTGAGATAATGGCTTTACAGCTGATGTAAATACAATTGCATGGGAAAGCATGAAATAAAAATGGATCTTCTCCTTTTTCCTTTTGATTATATTTCCTTCATTAGAGAGAGGTAGATTTAAAATTTTTTGTAAGTCTTATTGCACATAAAAAAAATGAATTTTGATTCCCATTACACACAAAAATTCTCATTGATGGATATCCCCGATGGTGAGGAGGAGAACAAGAAGAATCGACATCACCATAAAATTGTGCTCTAATGATCTCCATTTGATCTCCTCCAACAATAGGGAGGAAGACAAAAATCGTCATCACCATAAAATTGTGTTCCAATGATCTCCAAGTGATCTCCCTGATAGTGGGGAAGAAGACAAGAATCATCTTCATGATAAAGTTATGCTTCAATGATTTTTATGTAATCTCCCCCAGTGGTTGAAAGAAAGACAAGAATCACCATCGCCATAACGTTGTACTCCAATTATCTCTATGTGATCTCCCTTAATGGTGGGAAGGAAGCAAGAAACACCATCACCATAAAGTTATGCTATAATGATGTCCATGCAATCTCCCCCAATGGCAGGAAGGAAGACAAGAATCACCATTGCTATAAAGTTGTGCTTTAATGATCATTATGGTTCACTGTTTGCCAAAATTCTACTTAACATCCAAATATTAAGAATGTCACTCTTTTTACCAATAATTCCATGGGCTTGTCCTATGCAATCATGCTAAGCTTTTTAGCTTGGTCGACAATTCCACAATGATCGCTAAACGCTCATGGTGGCTTTTTAGCCTAGTAGAGCAATTCTATATGGGATGCCCTATACCTATGGTGCCTCGTTCTTCAGTTTGGTAAAGCAATTCCATTAGGTCATCTTACACCCATACTGCTAAGATCTTCAACTTAGTCGACAATTCCATAGCTTGTCACATGTCCATGGTCTCAAACTTTTTAGTTTAGTAGACAGCTTAAAAAATAGCCCTACATATGTGATACTATGACCTCAAGCCTAAGATCTCCCCTAATGATGGGGAGCAAAACAAGAGAAGTTACAATCGTCATTTTGCTATTCTCCAATTATCTTCTTATGATCTCATCAATGGCGGAGAGGAAGACAAGAGAAATTACAATTGCCATTTTGTTATTTTCTAATAATCTCCATATGATCTCCCCTAATGACAAGGAGAAGGAAAAGAGAAATTACAATCGCAATTTTGTTGTTCTCTAATAATCTCATGTGATCTCTCCTAATGGTAGGGAGGAAGACGAGAAATTACAATCGCCATTTTACTGTTCTCTAATTGCTAATAGTCATTTTTGCTAATTCTCCAATAATCTTTATGAGATTTCTCCCAAGGGCACAAAGGGAGGCATGAGCAATTACATTGAACAATTAAAGTGCCTGTTTGCTGGCACAAAACTTGCCTCAACAACTCATTGATATCATATTTTGATACTTTTGATTCCCTACACATAACTCACTTCAACGACTTAGTGACGTTGCCTCTTAATATGCCAACACTTAAAGCTATAAACACCATTCGCCAATCCACAATTTTACCCTAAAGGAAAAAGCCTCACAACTAGTGGCCAATAACAAACATAGACAACATTTACTTACTAGCTTACAAGCTTAAGCATTTAGTGTTCTTGTGACATATGAGTCCTAAGGCTCACAAGACATCTTCATACGATTGCTCTCATCGAGTCTCTCCCTAAAGGGCAAAGGGGACAATTGATAACTACCAAAATTCCATCAATCCCTAGATCCAATTATAACCCTAAAGTTTGACCTCCCATACTATAAATATTCAAATATATTCTATACCCTTATCTTTTTCTTTATTTTTTATTCTAGAGCATTTACTCACTTAAGTATTGAAGGATCTATGGTAAACCTCCATTCGTCATCCCCTAACTTATTTTTGTCTTGCAGATCCCTAACACATCTCCTATGGAGAGGAATTTATCAATATTGTTAGTCATTCAAGAATTTTGACATATATATATATATATATATTAACTTATTCGGTTATGTTCCACATCAACTAATAAAAATTGGAATATATAAATCATCATAACATAAGATTCATTAGAAATGTCATTTAAGTCTATACAAATCGCTAAAAAAAGACAATAGAAGATTGAAGTGATTGTGTGTGCAAGTGAAAGCAGCTGGTGGAGGGCCCCTACGACACCTTTAATTCAGAGTTTCTACAGGGTATGGTTCAAAAGGAACACTTTCCGTCCAAGGTGAGAGACCATCTGATATAATTGACAACCTTAAAGACATTGACATATCCATTATTCCTTTTTCCAATGTGAACATGATTTCACATGCAATGTGAAAAGGCAAAATCCCAATTAATGTCATACGGAATTTCTGTATATCTGGTGAGCAAACTTATTAGCCCAAGCGCACTGTTTTTCACTCCTCACTTATTTCTGAATTAGACTGTGTGTCTCAATTGATTTTCTTTTTTTTTTTTTTTTTAAATTCACCTTCAAGGTCATCCATCTCATGTTATCAGGTTATTAATTTATTTTAGATAGGAAAAAGAGGGTGTCAAGAATTTTTAAAACTGTGTTCCGATGTCATTTTAATAATAAACTTATTCTTTAAGTTGTGATTATGTATAGAGAATATAATGTTAAAAAAAAAGAGTATTCTTGTGATAATATTTAAAAAGAATAATAATTTTTAATACTCTTTAATCTTGTTTTTTTTTTTCTAACCAAAAAAATTTCTTTAAAATATTATAATGTTATTTTCACTATCTTATCTCCACACTCTTCACAACTCCCTTTTTCAAAGTCTAGAATTTACCTATGTGTAAGAGAATGTGTGTTTCCATATCCAAAAGTAAATGCAAGAGTAACATTTTTATTTTAAAGAGAATCAGAGACAAATTATTAAATTTTTACCTAAAAAATTTTGAAAAAATTTCTTCTTAGTCTAACTTAAACAGAAGCTTTAATAGAAGGACAAATTATATCTACTTTTCTTGTGATTTAATCTAATTATATTTATATCCTTTTATTTTCAGAAATATATATATATATATATATTATTCTTCCTTCCTTTTTATGGCAAAGGAGATGAATATAAATTTAAAGAAGAATAAAAGGAATATTTGTGTATATTTCTTTTTTTTAAAAAAAGATTATGAATGTAAATAAATAAAATTTCAGAAAATAAATGTAATTTATCCATTTAATTCTTATATTCTTATCAAACACAGTTAAAAATAACTATCTTGTTTGTCATTTCAATTGCTTGTGAATCACCCAATGCAATGAAACTTTGTTTCATGGCATTATATGGTTATAAAGTGTGATGATATATTGGAGGGTATATGATCAGGTGGTCGGCGGTCCACGTCCGGTGAAATTGGCTCTTGTGCAGTATTAACTCACACGCACTTTCCTTACCTAACTTGCACATGTAGCCATCAAATAACATCCACACACCAAAAGCCTGCAAATTGGAGAAAGAAAATTTTGCCAAACCAAATCACTTACCTTTTCTTTCTTTTGTGCATTCAGCTTTGTCACATTGCACAACAAAATGAAGCGAGATGGATGGTAGGGTAATGCAGATGCCAATTCAGAATACCTAAGATGGTTTTAAAATACGTTTTAAAATCAAAATTTTGAATTTATTATAAGAACGAAAAATGTTAGATTGCTTTTCTTGTTCTTTATATTTCTTTTTGGTATTTTTAATACGATCATAATCACATTTTGAATTCATGATATTTTATATCAAATTTAAAATTACATTCTAGAAAATATCTATTTTATATATAGATGTTTAATTATTAATATACCTTGTGAGCGCAATATTTCATGGGAGCCAATTTTTTATCACCATATAATTAAATATTACATAGTACTTTTATGTAGTTATTAAAATATGCATATTATTTCTAATCAATCATAACTGCTATTAGCTTGTATCATATGAAAAGTTAGTTTAACAATCAATGTAAAAGTTGGCTGCTTATATAGATGGAAAAGCTACAAACAACTCAACAATTGATGAACTTGATATAATTAGCATTAACTATTGCATATATTTGATTTTTAAAATTGTATATTTATTTCATCTCTAAATTTCACCTCCTTTATTTATACTTCAAGAATTTAATTTGCGATTGCAAAAATAATTGCAACACAATTACAATTGTTATAAAAAAAATTGTAAATAAATATTGAAAAAAAATTAATTCACTTCGTTTGTTGAAGATAATTGAAGGATTAATTGATTCGTAATTATTGAAATCGGTCCGTTTCTGAATTAAAAAAAAATCACATAATGTATGAGACTGTTGTTTGACACGTTTGTTGGGTGACCATGATCTGACATAATAGTAAGTCATGTTACGTTGTGAATATTATGTTTTAAAAGCAAAGGCGTAAGTAACAGTACCCTCCCGGAAACTAAAGCAGCAGTCTAGTTGGATGGCTTGGCAGTTTTTAATGAAAGATAACTTCAAAGTATTTCTAATGTACATCCATATACATGAGTTGTCACAATCTATTTCCAATAAAGATAGTTCTTAGAAAATACTTTTAATTACTTTTTCACTTTCAAAGAAATATTTCAAAAGATTTAAAGAGTAATATTTGTTAATTTAATGATACTCATTTTCATTTATCATAATAAATTTAGTAATTATAAAACTTATGAGAAGTTATATATTTATGAAATTTAATTCATGTCGATAATTTTATGAATAAAATTTTAGGAAGAAAATGATCTTCTAATTTGATTAAAAAAAAAAGGAAAAAGATATTCTTAAATGAAGGACAACCTTATCTTACTAATGAAATAATAGACGTAGGACATGTTGAGTTTTTACACTTGAATTTTCCAACCTAATTCTATTGTCGTCTTCAAAGTCCCTATGATCTGTTGGTTGGTTGTTTTACAATACTGATTCATGCACAAATACATGGCCACCGCCTTAGCTGTTCCACCAATCCTTTTCGTACGTTCAGATAATTAATAATTAGGTATATAAAAAACAAATCTTTCAAACATATTTTCATTTTTCATTTTCTATAAAAGACATTAAAATAAAATTAATATATTAACTTCAGATGAACAGATCTTTTTTTTACATTTTTAGCTATTAACTAACGGAAGATATACATTTTTCTTTTATTATTAATTTTAATTAAACAATACTTCTTTTATTTTCACTTCCCCTTTTACTTTTGTTTTAATTTTAATTAAACAATACTTCTTTTATTATACTAATATTTTATCACAAGTTTTATATCATTTTACTACTCTTATATCCAAAAGTAATTTTTATTATCCATTTTGCAATCATATACAAACTTCTTTTTATAAAAATAATTCTGATGAAAAGTAACCTATACTAACGTTCTGAATTTAAATCCAGAATAATGAAGATGTAAATGAGTCGAAGTATTTGTGAATTATTTGAATTTGAGTCACATAAAGGTTTAACTTAATTTGATTCAATTAATAAATAAAGAAATTTAAATATAAACTTAGACTCGATTAATAAACAAGTTAAGTTTAAGAATCTTAAAACTCGATTCATTTAGTTTGCAAGTATTTCGTTCAAAAATGTGATTTAAAATATAATTATTATATATTATTTTTATATAATATCTTAGTATAAAATAAATAGTATCATATAATTATTTTTAAATATCATATTACAATTATAATTATTATGTATTTTTTTTTATTACGTGACATCTTTTGCATATTTAGTATCTAATTTTTTTTAGTAGAATAAATTGATAAATGATTATAAAGTTTTCACAGATTTAATAATGTAAAGAATCTAAAAACAAAATAATAACTTACTATTGAATGGAATATTGAAATGTAAAGAATTGATGATATGAATATTTTTATAATTATAAATAAATAATATTTATATTTTGATTAAATTTATTTATTTATTAAAAGAAAATATGAGGTAAACAAATCAAACCGATCAAGTTTGAGCTCGATTTGTCTATAAAAGAGCTAAATTTGAAAGTAATTTTATTCTCATTTATTAAACAAGACAATCACATGTTCATTCGTTTATTAAAGAAATGAGTTTGAAAATTTTAAAATTCAATTCGACTCGTTTATATTTTTATATAATATGGAATGAAGAAAATTTTTAAAAGTAAAATTATATCTGTTTGTTGAGGATGTTGTGTGGCTTTGGCTATGAGTATTAATGGACAAACTAAATGCATGTTGTGGGAAAGAAATCAAGGGCACATACCGGAAGCAGAAATGCTTACAGCTTGGCAGAGAAGCCCCCCATCATAATTAAGCACATAAAATTTTGCAGTGTGGAAAGCAACAGAAGCAAGAGAAAGCTAAAAAGCAAACACAACATATGCCAACTCCTCCCATTACATGAATAAATGTAAAGGAAGAAGAAAATGAAGGAGGGAAGCGGCTTTGGTCTATTGGCCTAAACTCACCAGAGGCTAATTAAGCAATTCAAGGCCGGAAAGCGACCTCACAGCAGCAAAATTAGCCCCAACGGTTTTCTCAGAGGGTAGTGTGTACTGGCGAGGGGCATATAGACTCCTAGTGTGGGGCTACTCACTTTCACCGTTTTGCAAAAGGATCAAAAACCAGTGAATGAATTCAAGAAAGACCACAGCCTGGTATGACTTTGTCTCATTGAGCATTACTCTTTTTACACAATATCAGTTCAACTTCTTATACTTAAAAAAAGATAGGTACAAAAATTTCTTTTATATTAAAGTGAAGAATTCTAATAAAAAAAATTATGAATCCTAAAATAAGAAATTATAAATTTTTCTTTAAAATTATAAAAAATTAAGAGAATCTATATTTATATTATTAGATAATTAATCTATCAGTGATCTCATTCTCTCGTATATATAAAAATATGAATTCGATTCTTTCTGGGTGTCCCGTTTTCATCCCATTTCCCAAAGTGCTCCATCACAATTATAATGGGCGCTCAATGAAGAGATTGTTAAGAAAAGTGATGATTCTTTTCTAATTTGAGATTGATTCGTGTCTATCAAAGAAAATTGAAAAATTGACTAGTTTAAATCCATTAAAAACAGTTAAAAGATCATTTGATTTTTAAATTATAAAAAGCATATGTTATATGTCGAATTGTATACAAATATAAAAACATGGTATAAAAAAATTATAAGTAGAAACACATGACTAACATCTTTCTAATTTCTTGAAATGGAAAGTATTGTTTGCTTACATTACTTCACATACATACACATAAATCACAGTCTAAAATAAAATTTTGATATAATATTTTAATAAAATAAAACTAAATTAATTTATCAGATTATGTTTGAAGATTCATTTATTTAAGTTCTTGTAATGGCATGGACTGTATGAACATATGGTTGTACAGCAACCTCCATAGAGAGGTAGGTCTAGCTTCAGGTCATATACATACACATCTCAAATGGCTTGTTTGGGTAAGCTCACCAAGACTAAATGAAGTTGCTATTTCCAGCAATCTGTTGGATTTACGTGTGTCGCCATTACCCTTACACATGGTCCCACTCTGCATTTTAGTGGTCGCCCTTTATCTCTCAATATGGTGGCATAATTCTTCGAGCAAAGTTCTGTGCTCGATTTTTCAAGCTTTTTCCTCTCATACTGTTAAATTCTCCCCCCCCCCCCCCCCACCCAGTATTTTGTCCTTTCTGTAGAGCTATTCTAATTAATGGGGAAATTATATATTTTTACTCATAAATTAAATATTTTTATTCTAAAAATTAGAAAGAATGAGATATCCTAGTGCTGCAAATGATTTTAAATTGTAATTATGTCGGTTTTACGATTATAATTTGCTATAATTTTTTATTAAAATAATTATATGTGTCAATAACTGTGATTAATAAACAATTTAAAATTAGAGTCCTAGGACTTACAAATTTGTATGTTTAATTTTCTATGATATAGGTCAAATCCTCCGATACTGGTACTGGTTGTATTAGGTTTATGTCAACAGTTGAAAAAAATGAATATAAAATTTTATGTGAAAAATGCAAAAAGACATTCATAATCCCATTTCAAATGAAAACATTATATCAATTTCTTTCAAAACTTTTATGTTTTGTTTGAATGGAAGGAGTAAAGGGGAAGGGGAAGGAGACGAATCATGATTTTTTTTTTCATTTGGTAATTTTAATCAAGGAGGGGAAGAAATTAATAATTTATAATTAATCCTTTAAAAATATTTCAAAACTCTTTACTATTCATTATATTGTGATTCTTTAATTCAATAATTTTTGAGAATTTTCTATACATCTAAATAAGAGGAAAATGAATTCTCTTTTAATCATGCATCCTTCTCCCTTCCTTTATTTATTTATTTTTTGTCTTTTCTGCCCTCTCTTCCCTAACTCCCAAAAAATACCACAAATCCAATTTTTTTTTATCAATTTTAGTTTTATGTTTGTCATTTTATGTATTTATCTCTCTTTTGAAAAGAGGAGACATTCTTATTTCAGATTAAAAAAAGAAAATTTTTTTAGAGCAATATTATGATTATGATCAGATTATAATTAATAAAATTATAGATAAATATAAAAAATATATTATAAAATAAAATTATAAAAAATTATAATTATGCATCCTAATATTATGTATAATATTGTGATTCTAAATTCATGATTGAGACCTATCTTTATTGCATGTGTAATGTTATTGATCAGATTACGGATGAGTTGTTAACTTCTTAGCCATTATCCTGTGGTTGAGAATTAGGCCTAGTCTACATGAAAATAGTGAACCCAAAAGAGAGAGGACCACCATGTGCAAGAGAATTGAATATCTTACCAAATATTAACTATACTTTGAGAATTACAGGTATGTGGGGTGTTATTTTTCTACATGATGTACTTATAAATTAAGAGGTTCCTCTGAAAAGTTTCCCTCACAAATTAATGATGTTAGGATTTTATGTAATTGCCTTAATTAGCTGTAATTAATGAAAGGTCATATAGAACTAGAAGTACTGCTGCTGCATTTTTTAAAAACAAAGAAATAAAAGAAAACTGTAGCTACTATTAAAGTTCATGCTCAACTAGGATGTAGGATGTATAAACAAACATGCTACCTTTAGCTTAGCCTATTTTGTAGACTACTTTAGAGCATGTGATTCTAATAATAAAAAAATGAAGTTAGAATGAATAATAAATGTAATAAAATTAAAAAAATGAAAAGATAAATTATGTTCATTTTCTCTGAGATTTAATCTATTAAATTGGCATCCATTTATTTTTAGAATTATACACTTATCTTCTTTCTTTTTTTAAAATAGAAGAAGTGAGTGTAGGCTTAAAATAAAAGATAATAAAGATAAATATATATATATATAAGAGAAGTTAGTATATATTATTAAAAATAAAAGAATATGAATATAAATTTGGAGGAGTTAAGTGTAATTTATAAAAATAAATCAAGGAAAAATTTAATACTTAATGCCCTAATGTAGCAAGCCTTTCATGTGACTATATATATTTTATATATTTCAATTACATTCTTTTTTTTTTTAGAAGTATACACTTATCTTCCTTCTTTTTTCATAGCAGTGTAAGTGAACGTAAGTTTAAAATAAAAGAAAATGGAGATGAACATATATAAAAAAAGAAGGTTAGTGTATATTTATAAAAATAGAAGGATTTGAATATAAATTTCAGATGAGTTAGGTATAATTTATAAAAAAAAAAAAAAAAAAAATTTAATACTTCCTATACCCTACTCTAGCAAGCCTTTCACATGACTATATACATTTAATCTATTTCACTAATATTTTTTATTTTTAGAATTATATATTTACCTTTGAACATGAGAAATAATTGTAGGTTTAAAATATAAAAAAATGAAAGTAAATATATATATATAACAAGAAGAGGTTAGTGTACATATATCTAAAAATAGAAGGGTACATATGTAAACATAAAAAATAAAAGAAAATTTTAATACTTCCTATCCTCCCCTGGCAAGCCTTTCATGTGACTATATATATGTAATCTATTTCACTGACATTTTTTTATTTTTAGAATTATACACGTACATTCTTTTTTTTTTTTAAGTAAGAAAAGTGAATGTAGGTTTAAAATAAAAGAAAATAGAAATATATATATATATATATATAAAAGATATTAGTTTATATTTTTAAATATATGGGTGTAAATGTAAACTTCGGAGTAATTAAATGTAATTTATAGAAAAGGGGAAAATTCAATACTTCCTACCCTACTCTAGCAGGCCTTTCATGTGACTATATATATTTAGAGCCAATTTAAGAAAAAAAAATAGGTACTTCCCTCAATTAAAATTATAATTCCATATAAAAAAAACACAAATAAATAAGCATTTGGGCCACTTTCAAGTACCTAGCTAACTGGCGTGACATATAGAATAGCTTAATATAAGTTAAATTTTATGACTTCTAAGGTTATAATTATTTATAATTTCCACGGAGATAATTTACCAACGTAATTGAAAATTGTATTTAGTTATGAGTGGCTCAATGAAAAAAAAATTTATTAAGGAAAATAGAAAAAGAAGTTTAATTTCATGTTGGGTCTGCCAAGCTAACACTTTTGTGGTAAAATGAACCGTATCTGTTTATGAAGTATCTCACTGGAAACATGATATTTGCAGTTGTCTCTCTCTACCTGTATGATGGAATCTTTCAAACGATTATATTTTTGTGTGTGTTTGATTGCCTGTTTGATTAAGATTAAAATACTATTTTAATCTCTTATAAATCCAAGATTTTTTTTTTATTTTGCTTGTGGTTAATTTTTATTTTTTTCATTTTGGATGTCTTTATTTCATACTTAATTTTACTTTTGATAAATTTAACCTAATTCAATTATATTTTTTATTTATCTTTAATTTTATTAATAAAATTGATTATATAAGAATTTATAATTTAATGTGGTGTCTCAAGGCTTTCATAATTAGTTTTAATGATAACAAATGATAGTATAACAAAGTTTGTCTATTTGTTGTGTGTGATATTTTATATAAGATTAATAGGCATATTATGTCATGGTTCACAAATATAATGATATGATTATAATATATGTTCTTACTTTAATTTATTATATCTTTTATATATAAATCATGCATATCAATATTTTTAGATATTATATCAGACTAGCTATATGAGCTGTGAAGTCTATGTATATTATATAGGAAGTTTTTTTTAAAAAAAAAATAAAAAGAGTTAGCATTGGAATCAATAAACAAGACACCATGTGATACTTAACTCAATAAGCAATAAGGAAGAGAGTCAAGAAAGAAGAGATGCTTTAAGTATTGAGGAATTGGAAGATTGAAATTTGGATATTATCCTTAATTGTGTTTCCATTTTGACTGCTATTTTTTAGTTCTTTTTAATAATTTAATATTGAAAAATAAATTTTTACATCATTAAAATAAAATTAGATTATATATATGATTAATTCTCAAATAACGATACCAAACATGAGATAGATTCACTTATGATTAATTCTTTCAAGCTAAATCATCAATAATCATTAATTATACTCAAAATTAATCATTTCTTCAGTATACTAAAGTTTCAGCTTTCAACAAATTCTGATTTGCCTTTCAAAATAATTATGATTAATCATTTAAAATAAGAAACTAGAAGCAATTCCGCTATGTCAAATTATAATTTTTCAGTAATAATTCTGTTATTAAGTATTAGAAATATTTTAATTATCACCAATAATTTTGTTAGGGAATGCATTAGAATTTGGAAAATAGACAGAAAACACAAGTTCATTGAACGTGCTACTATCAAGTCCATTTATTAAAATATTACAAGTTAGGCAAATACCAAATAAAGAAACAGAAGAAAATCCTGTAATTTGTCATTATTATGGCAGACATCCATTATTTTCTCCTAATCTCAACTTTATCAAGTTCAGAGACAAAAGTTCTGCCTAACTTAGCCAAAAACCAATGCATAACAACACTAGTAAGAAGCATTTCAAATGCTTATACTGGTCAAATTGGGCAGCATCTTTAAGTGTAAGGCACAGCATTTACTATAAATCTGTGAAAAATGAAATAAAATGTAATTCATAAGTTAATTTATAATATTGTAATTCATGAATAAATTTAAGGGGTAAATTATATAGTCTTTTAATTTAAAAGTAATTTATTAATAGTGTTACTTGAAAAAAAAAATTCAAAGAATAAAACATAATTCTTTCCTACTAATATACTAAAAAAAAGGAAACTTTATTATCTTTTAGTTTTTTTTATACATAAAACCATTTTTAAATTATAATTAAGTTAAAAGTTAAAAATTGGAAGATAGTTTTGGTCTTATAATAATGAAACAATAATACTCACTTTTTTAGTATCACAGCATGACTAATAATCTTTTCCTTGGTTCTTCTGTTTCTATAGTTTATCTTTTATCTTCTATTTTCACTTTTGTATTTTCTTAAAAATAAACTTGATCTTATGGTAGATCTCATACTCTCTATTAGGGCGTGTGGGATTTAGCTCATTTAGAGTGGCAGATGTATTTTAGATAGTAAAGCATTTCATTATAATCATTAATGAGAAGATTGAGAGAGTGAATATAGTTTCAATTGCTTACTATTTATCAAATTCTGAACTATTGATTTTCTAATTAATGATTATGATGATATTTTACTTTTTAAAATACATCTTACATTTTAAAAGAATCAAATTTAAGAGTGTAATGTTTTCACACCTAATTTTAGATATAGATGAAAAATGGTTCTTTTTCCTTGCACTAGAGTAAGAACTAGATGAAAATTCTCCATTCCAATCCCATGGCCAAAAGAAGCAACACCACCTCATAAACTAGAAAGGAGAAGGAAGGAGGAGAGAGATTTGATTATAGTAAGTGTATTTAAATTGTGTATACTTATAATTAAAAGTGACAATTCATGTTTACGTGTTGATGTGTGAAGATATGCTTTCAACCCGTTTGTACCAAACCCAAAACTACTTATTTGTAATTGTTACCTTAATTCATTTTCTTTCATCTACTTGGTAAGTTTGAGTGTACATAAAAACACAATTAGTTTCTCTAAGAAACTAAGAAAAGAAGGAACTAAGCCTGTTGACTGTTGGCATAGTAATTGTTTGTACAGTTGGTGTTGTAGGTGGGACTGTAGGAATTGTGGTCCAAAGTCTATGATATGAATAGCTCAAAAACCTAGCCATCTAAATTTTGAGATGACAACAGTTGCCACGTACGTACCACTGATTATCATCATCCTTACCAATTTTTCTGAAAAAAATGCCATTATTGTTATTATCTTTATTCTGAAAAAATGTCATTATTATTATTATTATTATCTTTATTTAAAAAAAAAAAAAATTTCAGGGGTCCCCAAAGGAAAAATAAAAATGGTGGGGTTCCTTTTCCTGTGTTATGTTTTAAAGAGAAGACAGAGGGTGGCGGCACCACTTTTCTTCCCATTTCCTCTTAACTGGGAATCTTGGCATTTGTTCATCTTCTTTCTGTCTGCAACTTCATGATGATGGGAGTGGGTACTTCTATGTGGCGTTTCCTTGGAGATTTCCGGTATGTCAAGAAATTAATAAATGCTTTTAGTTTAATTACTTTCATGTGTGCTGTTCATCTACAAGTAGGTCAAAATATAAATGGGTCTGTTTAAAAATTAGTTTTGAGACTAACTAATATTATTCATTAATTTCATCGTATATATACAATAAATGATAATTCCTCGTAAGGAGAGGGATGTAAATAAATTGAGTTTTAAGATTTTTAAACTTAATTTATATATTAAACAAATAAACTCAATCTTGGTTTGTTTATTAAACGAGTTTAAAATTAATTTTGAACCCTATTATTTAAACCAACAAGTTTGAACCCTCGTTTTTAGCTTGTTTGATCACAGATTTTTTTAAAAAAAAATTACATGACATAATATTCTGTATAGCTATTATAATTATATATAATATAGGTTATATAAATAATAAAAATAGTATATAGATATAACATGAAATTTGACAAATACTTAGATAATATTTATACACAATATCATATAAACATATATGAAATTATATTTTTAACTACTATTATTTAAATAAATTATTCATGAATTAAACAAGTCAAATTTTAATATTCTCAACTTTAATTCATTTATTAATTGAATATAATTTTATCTTCAAACTTATATGTTTAGTATATGAACTAAATCGAGTCAAATCCAAATACTTATGCAACTAAATTTCAAAAACTTACAAATAACTCATTTCATTTGTACCGAAAAAATGGGTGGAAAACATTACTTACTCATAACAAAAAAAGGCAAATCATAAATAAAAGAAGGAGAAAGTAGAGATTATTACTATAATGATTTAGTAGACAAAAGAAGAATGATGGTCAATCAATGTACATTTATAACTAATGGATTAAGTCACTTCCAGTACATTTTTTTGGTATGAACATAATGGCTGCCTTAGTTCCTCTTTGGCATTAATTTTAGATTTCAATCATTTTCTCTTTGCCTTCTCCTCCATCAATAAAAGCAAATATAACTAAGAAAAGAACTCAGTTTCTCTTTGCTCTTTTAATAGCATTGCATTCTAAATTCTCAAGCCAATGATCATTCATTTCTGAAATGTTATTCTTTGAAACGAGTGCATAAAAAAGAAAACGACTTCCAATTGCTTAAAATAGGCAAGTTTTATTCTTTTTAATATATTTACAATTTTAAATTATAACTCATAAGTGCAATTTCATCTAAAATATTATTATTGCATATTGCATGTATCTATAACTATATGATTAATTTGTTGTAATTAAGTTTGATTTATAATAGTTGTACTTAATTTCTTGTATTTTATGTGTTTACTATAATTTTGATCATAACTATAATTTAAAATTATGAAATTATGACCCACTTTTCGTATTAATATGCTCAAGTACTTAATGAGATGTTTTTAAGGTTTAAATATATATGGGTGATCAATAAAAATAAAGAAAGATAAAAGAAAAAGAAGATTGCATTTTTATTTTGATTATATTTAAGAGAATAAACTTCCACACTTTTCCTTCCTCTCGTTCTCTCAAATAAATCTCAAATCTCAAGCTCCTCAAATGTAAAATAAAGCAATGTGTCAAAAAGCAATCCTATACTGCAGCCAATTCAAGGTTATAATTTCAGTTCGATTGAATTAGTCAATTTTTCTAATTAATCATTTTTTAGTTGGTTAAGTCATATGAAGCATGTTTAATGACTTTTTTTTTTTTTTACATGTTGTCTGATGTAATTTTTAAAATATTAGAATAAGATAAAAAAAAATGTTTTATCTTTATATATAAACAACATCTAAGAGTTTTCCAATCAATTATGTAATTGAAGTTTTTTAATCATTATAGCCAAACAAGTACCAGACAGATGCTCCTCTCTCTCCCAAATAATTAGGTATTTGTCACATTTTCTTTGCAATATATCTTATATTTTTTTACACAAGTTGCTCGTTTTAGACACCTTCAATAACTAAGTAATTAATTAATCAATTATATATAGAAATGTACTTAATTAATTATGTTTAACGTTTGACTAAGATTGCTTCGTGACATTAATTTTTGTTACCTACTACGTACTAATGTCATGTGATTGAGTAAAAGAAACTCAAATCTCTCCTTAAAACATGCTACCAATGACCACCAATTTACATGAGATTATGCTATAATTAGCTATTATTACATAATTAGTAAATAATAAAAGTACAACTTCATAGTGAAGTTTTCTTGTTTAATTCAGTGGCTTCAATATATAATTGGGGTTTGGAATAAGTGATCTTAATTACATACATCATGTCCTTGAATAATTACTTAATTAATGACTTTGACTTATAGGGATCTTAATTGAAGGAGTTAGATGTAATCTTATTGAACGACTGCTTGAAAATCAGCAACTTAAAATAATATAATTATATAAACAAATAACTAAATAATAAATAAATAAAATCCAGGTAAGTCTTTTAGGGTACATACCTGGCTAAACATCAAACCAACATTATAAATTTATATTTTGATGACTGCTTCTGGTCAACCACGTGCATGAAGCAGCTTAATTAATTGTTAATGATGTAATTAACTTGCTAATTTTTTGTCAACTTTCTGGTTTGCTCTCACAGGCTATAGTTTATCTATTCAACAAATCTCATGAAACCTTCAGCTTCGATCTTCACAAGGCAACTAAATGTTAATATATATATATATATATATTAAGTGAAAACACCAATTTAAATGAAAATAGAAGAATAAATCGTAATTATCAAATTTTGTAATAACAATCAGAATTACAACATAAAATTATATAAAAAAATTAGGTGAGAATGTATTTTTTTTTTATATTTTTAACTATTACTAACAAAATGACAATTTTTTATACAACCCTATCTATCTGTTCCCTCCTATATTTATCAACAAGTCAGACAGTGGATATTGTACATATGGAATTTAATTAATCCTGTTCTACATTAAGTCACATGTACAACCCCTCTCCGT
Source organism: Saraca asoca (assembly GCA_026873985.1). Classification (NCBI taxonomy): domain Eukaryota; kingdom Viridiplantae; phylum Streptophyta; class Magnoliopsida; order Fabales; family Fabaceae; genus Saraca; species Saraca asoca. The sequence goes on from JANHAO010000352.1 coordinate 20,028, forward strand.
TTCCTTTTATTCTTTTCGATATATTCAAAGAAAACAAGTAATAATATTTACATTAATACATTATTATACACTTATATATATATATATATTCAAGGGATATTTCTTATAGAGATATTTCATGTATAAAATATATTCCTAATAGTTAAAGATATAGAAAAACTAGTAGTTAGATTAGAAATATAAAGAAAAATAGTGGCAAAAAAAAAACTATTGTGTATTAAATAATAAAATCACTTAAACCTTCTAATTAACAATTTAAAATTTTTGGATAAAATCTTCTTAATTTGATTCTCTTATGTCTTTGTTTTATTACTACAGTTAATCATAACTTTAAATTGCACACTTTGTAATCACAATTTTACTTCTCAGCAATTCAATTTTTAATATTTATTTATAATTTTGTTAATTACAATATATCACAATTATAATTGTAATCAAAATTTTGAATCATTTTATCAAGTATCATCAAAGCATAAATAAGAATGATAAATTATTTAATATATAAATAATATTCAACAAAAATAATATTAAATATCATTATATCATTAAAAATAAATTATAAATAGCTTAACTTATATATGTATACAATATAGATATATTTTATCATTAAAGATGATAAAGTTGTCGTAAAATATATTAATAGGTAAAGTTAAATTTTGGGGGGAGGGGGGGGGTGAGAATTTATTGGGTTAGAACAAATATTTAAGGAAAGAGGAATCTTTAAAATAACTGCGGAAGAATTGAGGGGTATATGAATTATAGAAGTGGGGGGAGGGCGCTGCAGAGGGAGGGGCTGTCTGCTTTCATTCTCTTAGCTATGTATATCCCATTTCCTTTGCTTTCCTTTTCGATGTGAGCGATGTGGGACCAGTTTGAAGCACAGGCACACCCACACATATAGGCTCACCATCAATGACACCAAAGTCAAAAAAACAACTCAAAACCTAACATTGTAGAGCATCCCCCCTCTACACCAGCTAGCTACCCTCCATTTCCACCATTATAACTATTTACTTTTCTATTTATCAATTTTTATATTTAATTTTAAATTCCTTTTCATGGAATTAGATTCATATATTCTCTTACATTAAAGCACATGAAAATGTACTTCAAGTAATTGTATTATCTTAAAATTACACTTAATGTTACAAAGTGATTATATATATTTATATTTTCTTAAATTCTATTCTCTTAACTACATTAAACTACAACATTCATAGACTTTAGATTTTTTATATTATTAAAAAATTATCTTTGTCTATTTTGTTGATAGTGTGTGATCTTTTCTTAATATTGGGTTAGAAAGAAAAAAAAATCTTTCTTATCAATGAAATTTGTGAATATATGACTTTAAATATTTTAATATCACTTTGCCTAATTGTTAAAATTTTTTACACAAGTCTCTTAGAAATTAAATTATTATCACTATTTCTCTTCTGCTCCTATATTATCAATAAATAAAAATATATCATATCATTAAAAAATATAATTATTATTATTGAGAAATTGTGTAAAAATATCAAAACAAAATCAAGTGGTCTTTTGAGTTTTTTATTCTATATTCTTTAATTGTTTCTTTATGTAGTTATGGAAATTCAAGGGGGCAAAATGCAAATATTTGTCACAGCTAAGCACATTTGCTTCTGGAACGATTGGCCTTTTGGGCTCAAACCGGAAGCATATATTGTACAGATTATCCCAAATATGATGAAAACGACAAGTTGCTCACATGACCCCAAAAGGCACATTATTCATGGGCCCCCCACGTACTCTCTCTCTCTCTCTCTCAAGAATAAAAACTTGTTTAGAAGAAAATTTATAGCCTCTTTTCCTAGTTGTAAAGAAGCTTTCTCCCATGTAACAATAGTTGTTAGCTAACAAGAATTCTAGTCTCTTTTTTCATAATTAATTTGTTTTTTTTTTCAACTTTAAAAGAGAGAAATATACGCATCCTAAATAATTTAAAATCATTCCAATCATACATTACCGACAATTCATAAATCATTTATGTTTGAAGTTAGATCATAAAAAAATATTAAAGCTTTTATTAAATATTATTATACTATTATGGATGCCGACCTATAAATATTATATGTGATGGATTTGGATTTTTTTGAGTGTATTTTTTATTTAGTAAAAGATTTTCAAACATCAGAAATTAGTTATATAATTTAGCTTGCTAAAGTGCACATGACTTTCCTTCTTCCTATCCTCTTCAAACACACTCTCTCTTTCTGATGTTCCTCTCTTGTGGTTTGTAGGTCAACAATAACAACAACTTGACCCCGTTTTGAATCCTCCATGGCTTGTCTTTCTTTAGGGTTTTGAAGCCTCGTGGTCAAATAAGCAGGCACCGACTGACATATAATTTTTTGCCAACAGCTTGATTTTGTTTTCCTTCAGAATTCTGGGTGGAAAAAAATAAAATCTGGTTCCAACTTTCAAGGATTTGTTGGTAAGGTTTTATTTGACCTTATGACCTACTTTCTTAGATTTCCCATTTCATTTTCAATTTTTTTTTAATTTTCTCTCTATCCTTTCTCATAATTCATTGAATTTTTCAAAAATTTTCATTCTATTTTTTTTTCCCAAGATCCAGAGAGTAGAATTCAAGCTGGTCACTCATAATTCACTAATGGAGTTTATGCAAGAAGCAGCAAAAGACTACAGTTCTGATAGAGAAGAAGAGGAAGAAGAAGAAATTATGACTAGAGATGAAAGCAGCAGCAGTAAGCAGCTAACTTTATACCTTAAATTTCTTAGATATTCTTTAATTTATCATCTTCCCTCCAACAAATTATAATAAAAATCACTATAATTCAATATTATTCTTCATGAATCTCACAATTCATCATCAAAATTATTAGGGTTACACCAACATGATCCGTCCATCAATTTCAGCAATAGGAGGCTAGACCTCATGGAGTTATCACTCGGGAACAAAGACGACGAAGCCAATTTCCACAGCGGAGGTTGCAGCAGTAGTAGCGGCAGCCATGGCGGCTTAACCGGCAATAGAGACGAACCCGTTGAGAAAGAGCACATGTTTGATAAGGTGGTGACGCCGAGTGACGTAGGCAAGCTCAACCGATTAGTGATACCGAAACAACACGCCGAGAAGTATTTCCCTCTGGATTCTTCCACCAATGAGAAAGGGCTTCTTCTGAATTTCGAGGATCGGAATGGGAAGCTATGGCGTTTCCGATACTCCTACTGGAACAGCAGCCAGAGCTATGTGATGACCAAAGGCTGGAGCCGTTTCGTGAAGGAGAAGAAGCTCGACGCCGGCGACATTGTGTCGTTCCAGCGAGGCGCTGGCGAACTGTACAGGCACAGATTGTACATAGATTGGAGAAGAAGGCCCGATCACGTCCACGATCCAGCCACCGCGCTGCTCACGCCGTTTCTTCTCCAAAATCAGCCTCCCTTATCTCAGTACTCACTCAGATGGAGTGGGAGGTTGTACTCGCTTCCTTCTCCGCCGTCGATGGCGGCGCCACGTCACCACCACCAGCAGGAGCAATTTCAGCAACTGAATTATGGCAATATGTATCCGTTTCATCAACAACATCTTCATCCTCCTCCTTATCATCGCCAGCAGGATCAGTACCAGAACAACCAAAACCATAATTATATCGGTAGTCATCAGAATTACGGCGAGCCAAATTCGGGATCTGGTTCGCTCTATTATTTGAGGCCGGCGGCTCCAATGGCAGATCGGAGCCTACCAGGACGGCCAGAAGGCGGTGGGAATACCGGTATGATTATTGATTCTGTGCCTGTTGGTCATCAATACAACCATGGTAAGAGTAGTGCTAGTAGTACTGCTTCAGCAACAACAGGAAAACGGCTTAGGCTATTTGGGGTAAACATGGAATGTGCTTCTTCACCAGCTGATCAAGATTCCAAATGCTGTTTAGTTTCCCCAAATTCAGTTGATAATGTGACCATGGCTAATTATCTTCCATCTTCTTCTTCTCTCCATTTGAGAACACCCCATGAAGATTTAAGGATACCCTATGAAGATTTAAGGGTGCCCCATGAAGATCATCCAGTACTTTCATCATCATACAATAATCAAGCAAGGTTTGGGGAGAAATTAGGGGAATCTTCTATGCATTTCGATTTGGATCCCTCGTTGCAATACAGGCGGTGATGAATGTTTGAAGAGCCAGATTAAATAATGAAGAAGATGATCATATATATCGGGTTCTAAGTTAGTTGCTGAAGTGAGCTATATACACTCTTTTGCAAGCAATTTTATTGAATATTTTTAATTTTCCTGATCTCAGCTACAGAATTAAAAAGAGCTCTTTTAAGCAACTTCTTCTTCTGATAATTATCAGTAAGTTAGTGTCTTAGCATTTGGATTATTCAAGTACTTTTCTTTTTTTTGTCAATTGCTTCAACGCATTAATTAGCTGAGGTTTGGGTCCCCGAAGCATTGGAGATGAAGTACGTTTTAGGCCTTTCAATTGTGTATAATACAATACAAATTAAATTTATATAATATATGATGATAGTATATAATGTTTTTGTTCTCAATATTGTACTGCTTAATATCGTATTCTCTTTCTCTATTGTATCATTTCTCTCTCTCTTTCGTTCACTGCATTTAATGGTGACGCAGAAAAGCTTGTTGCTTTCCTCTTTGCTTTCTAATGTTTCTGTTAGCCTTGTTGGGTTGATGTGGTTCAAAACACTGCTGCCTTCTGCTTCTGCTGCCGCCTAGTTAGGCATTTTAGCTTTGCAGGTGAAGAGCAGAAAGCTGTTACAGCTGTAAAAAAAAGGTGAAATTTTTTTCTTATTGATCTTATTCCATTTGATGTCTTGATCCATTTTCATTATTTTTAATTTCTTTAGTTATTGCTTGGCACTATATTGCATCATTCATTGAATGAGTAGAAGTGATTAGTTAAGACCCCCATTGTTACTTTGTCTTGTCTTCCTATTTAGCAGCCGCCTTCTTGTCTGGATTGGCTAGAGCTGCAAACAAACTGTGTTTTAGGTAAAGAAAAGTAAGTCTTTTCTACTCTGAGACTGTTATTTCATATATAGAAATCCTTGCAGCATATTTAATGCTCGGTCTGATCTCTGATATATATGCATACATTAACTGTAGAATTCCGAAGTTTAGTTTTGGTAAGTATTACTGATGAAGAAGGGGTCATATAGAGAAATGACTATTGGTTTAGTTTAGACTGGATTGATAATGTGAAGTTTAATTAGTCCGCATCGCAGTCTTCTTACTGTTGAAAGTTGAGTATAGTTGAATGTTGATATATTCTTTGGATTGCCACAGTAATTGCAATAATTATAGATATATCTTTGGACTTTTGGACATTAGGAAGTTAAGCACAATGATTAAATTATCTGCTGGCTTCTTAAACTTGTTGGATAAATAGTGAGTGAATGGTAGTCAAAAGAATGGATCATTTTTTCTTCTATGATTTGAATATATACCATTTAATTTGATTTACGTAAGATATAAACATTGGACTCTCAAGTCACTTGATTTGGTTTACTAGCCTAATACATTTTTTTAAGTAGGATTATTTCCAATTCTATTCCTTCATAATTTCTTTTATATGTGTAACTATCCTTAAGAATGCAGGAACTCTTGTTTTTTGAAATTTCTTATTTTAGTATTTTGAATTCAAATATAAAATATTTTATGTGTATTAAGTATTTTACTATTTTTTCTATTATAAAAATAATAATAATTTCTCTCATGTTTACATATATTACATAATCTAAATCAAATTAACTTAATTTTATTATGTTAATTTGATTCAAATTATATCATACATCAGTATAGTAGCAAGAATTGTTGTAAACACAATACAAATGCAAATACAAATACAACAAACATATATTTGTGCACTTTAATCTGGTAAAGAGATTTGTCTACCTTTGATGGAACCTTAGTACATTTGCTTTCAATTTCCAAGATAAACTTGATTTCTTTCTTTTCATGCCTTTGATGCATTTATATATTCTTAATGTTTATGTGGTGCAAGATTGGTGAAAATAAAGTAGCTCATGCTTGAATGTTAAAGTCATAAATATTTAATACAAATAGACTATTCATAGCATAAAAAGGAGAGATTAAGCAGAATTCTATGTTTTTCACCCTGGTGATAATGGGAAAGCAAAAGCAACGTGTATAGAAGACTGTAAGTTCTACAGTGCTTGGGAGACAAGACAGATATAGCACTTTTGTAGCTACACACTTAAATGTGATGCTTTCTGTTGTGAAAAACCATATCTCTGTGCTTTGCATGGCCAGTGTCCATATCCTTAAGTTCATCTTCAAAGTTTTGGAAGAATATATATATTTGACTGCTGGAAAATAAGCCATGAAAGGGACAAGAAATAACTCTTTTTGGAGATGGTAACTCATTGATTGGTTGGAATCAAGAAGGCAGAAAAAGTTCATAACCAGATAAAATAAAGCATAAAAACCAAGATCAGATACTATCTTTTTTTTTTTTTTTAATTTGCTGTTTTCCTGTTTTATTTTTTATTATGTACAGTTTTAATTTCCTTCAAATCTTTTATGTTTACTGATATAATGTCTTCCAATCAAATATTTCATAAATAAATGTACATGATGGTGAACAAGTTAAAATGACTGGCTAAAATTATACATTTGTGTGTGTATTCTTGCAATACTTCCAGGATGATCTTTCTACTTAATTCTATGCATGAAATGCTGTACAAAAATGGCCATGTATATATGTCAGTCTCCAGGGTTAATTATATCAAAGATACAAGTCTTTTCTTTTTTATGCTGCCCATGAATCTTTTTATATAGTTCAATTAAGTAGGAACAACCTACGGTGAATATTATTTTCAAATGACATAGGTAAATCAAGTTTAAGGTATGCTTTATATATAAAACAGTCAAATTTAAATTCATAGGGGTTAAATGTTCTGAGTTAAAATTGTCTTTGATAGAAGTTTGCATATCATGTACTTTAGGATTTTATGTTCATGCAATATATTATATGTCAAGTTTGTCTCTCACAACAAAGTTGTGATGGTTTTTCTGACAGCATAAGTTGTAAGTATAGTAATTCTCCAATAATAGACCCCATTCTTTTATCAAGAAAAATAGTGAATACCTTGTTTTTTTATTCACAAATTTTCTTATATTCGCATAAATGACATGACATGTTTAAATCAAATTGATTTTATAACAAAAATAGTTGATACATATTTATTATTTATAATTTTTTTTTCTATATTTAAATTAAATTGGTCTCATATATAGATGGGCGTTCTATTGGGAAGAAGGTAAAATAAAAGCATCAAATCACCAGATTCATATATTCAATATTCAATGTGATGTTAGGCATACCTATAGCCGAGGTGCTATTTATTCCAATATGGTTTTGTTACCAACGTAAGTCATGAAGTCATAGCATTATATATAAATTCATTAAAATAAATGCTTCCAACATATATTTTAATTTTAAATTGTTAAGATCAGCTGATAACTTCAATCATACATAAATTAACAACCGGTTGTTGGTATTAATTACTATCTTAATTTGTATAATTCAATTTGACTCGAAATATATATTCTAGAATTATATGAGAAGCTCTTATTTCTTCTCCACCTTCTTGCCCTAAACATGATTTGCATGCAATAGCTATAATGGGGGAAAAAAATGAAGTCAAGGCAAACTGCTTGTATATTTTTTCAGCATAAATTATAGAATTATCTTTTACATATTTGTCACTAAGGAGTATGATGGTAAAGCAATGCAATATATGGCATTTGTTCTCAGTTAGAAAGCATTAATTCATTCCAAAATTAGGAATTTAGTTACAAAATTTATAATTATTGTCTTCTGTTTGGGGATATACCTTAATTTTATTTTTTCTACATTAGTATTGTGACTTAATGTTGCTTATTCTATATATTCTTTGGTCAAATTGTGTATTTTATTTTCTTACTTCCCATGCACAAAATTCTATAATCTCTGGAGCTAATATTTGACGAATATTTTGTATGTATTTCTGTATATACATAATAAGATTAAAGAATTAAAAATCCTAATATGATTTTCTAAGATAAATTCAATATCTATTATTAAAGTTATCCCAAATATTATATTATTTAATTGATATGAATGTACAGATTCAATTCGTTTTTATCATATAATGATTTTCTTATATATTACGTATAAGAATATAGAATTAGTTTTCACTAGCTAGAAATCTCAAGTTAGGGTTTATTACCACATTTCTCTGTGTTTGGCTACCCTTGATTCTCTGAAAAATAAAACATTGATAAATCCTTTTTGAGTTTGTTGAATATCATAAATGAGTGGCAAGAAATGGTCTTGCTATCGTTTGTCATTTATAATCATATAAATCTTTAGTAATCACTAAAAGAAGCCAAAATAGTAAAGCATAGCAAGTGGAGAAAGTGAAAAGGATTTAGTCTACAAAAAAGCAGTTTTTTATTAATAGAAAAGTGTTTTTTTAGAAGTTATAAATCTCATTTTTTTTAAAAAAAAATATTTCAACATGTTCCAAGTGTACGTGTGAATATTTTACATTTTCTTAAAAGGGTATTTCTAAATATTAAAAGCTCTTTTGATTCTTTATATTCCAAAAAAGCCATCCATGAAATATATATGTTGCTCAATAATTTTTTTTATTGTCTATTTCATCCATAAAATTATAAAAATTATTGATAGTTTATCGACTTTTGATTTAAATTCTTTTATTCCAATTTCCAGTTTTCATCTAGCTTACATTTGGAGAATCACCGTAACTCGTAATCTTATTTGCCCTTAATTTAAACAACTTTCCAAAGAACATTAATAACTGTTCGATTTGAATATTAAAAATAGCAAAAAGTGACTAATGAGGAATTTAATTTTAATTTATTATCGGTTTAAATCACTTTTATACTATTAAACATTCACATGTTACATAATATTATTAAAATTTTATAATTATCAAAAAAAAATTAATTATTTTTTTTAACGATATGGCATTTTCTTCTCCATCAAATGAAATAAAAATCAAGAGAACCTAACTAACATGATAGAGACCAGGCATATGTTTATGTTGTTGATAAGGATCATATTTATTTTTCACAGAAGCTTATATATTTGTTTATTTATGATTGTACATCTCTGACCTATTTTACTCCTTCTACAGATTTTTATTTTATTTTTTAATAAATAATTAATTTTTTGATTTATTCGTGTAAATAGTGGTTGAATTATATAAGCTTTTCGCGATCAATCTTAAACAGTAAATGGAAAATAAAATTCAAAACTATCTTTGTTTACTTGACTATGAATAATATGATCGTGACATTTAGATAAATGAAACAAATCATAAAGTTTGTAGGTATTTTGTCCTTAGACTATGCATTTTTAATAACCTTTTAATTTCCATTTTTTTCTTTTCTATCTGAAGAGTTATTTTCTTGTTTTTTCTGAAAAGAAGAGAGTTTTGTCCCCCTTTTTTTAACCTTAAACTAGTATTTAAAATTCGATTTGTAAGAATAATTCCATCGATTTATTTACTTGACACAATAACTGAGGGTTTTTTTTTTCATTTTAATTAAAGTTCTTCCAATATATTACAAATTAAATCTTAGAATTTTATTTATTTATTTATTTATTTATTTTGTAATATGTGCATTACCAATGGTTTCAAAATGGGGCACATACTAATAATGGGGTTTTATACTTTAACCCTACATGTGTCTTGGCTTAATATTTGCAAACAAGTGCCTGCTCTTCCATTAATAGAAATCTCTTTCTTGTTACTACACTATTTTTGGTAGAAAGGGACAGTGATTTGAGTCTAAAATCTTTTGCAAATTATATATATATATATTTATTTATTTACTATACATATGACTTTTATTTATTTTAGAAAAGGTGTTTGAGTGAAGCATAACGTGTCAAATAGTCATATTTTTTAAAAGGCTAGTGCTTTGGTACATATTTACAAATTTTGCAAAATTTTATAAAAAAAATTAACATAAATTTTTTAACTCTTTTGTATAAAATCTTCTATTTTTGCACAAAAATTTATAATTTCATATAATTTTTGTATGTACTAAATACAAAAAAAAAAAAAAAAGTTGAACTTCATAAATCAAAGTTGCATAAATTTTCTTTTTCATTTTTATATAAAATTTACTACTCTTAATAAAGAAATCGTGAAAAGTATGAAATTTTTTTATAAATATATGTTTTTCTAGATACATATCAAAATATACCTCTCTTTTTAAACTAGTTTAAACATACTTACTTTCACAATCTATTCATAGTTTAAATTTTTTTAAAAAAATAATTTCACTAAATTTACATTCACGATAATAAAGAGAGAATGAAATATCTTAAATAAGACCCCTTTCTATATTTTTCAAGAGAACGAAAGATAAAAGCAATAATAAAGTGTGTGAGGTTTAATTTATTTATAAAAAATTCAGAGAGTGAAAAGGAAAAATAGGATGAAGAATTGAGAATTGCCAAAAGGAAAGGTTGTGTCTGAAAAAAAGGGGTTGCCCCCACCCTAGAAAAGTAGGGGTTAGACCTAATTAAGGAGGAGATGTGGGGTGGCTGCATGCATTATTATTGAAGACCTTCCATCCACCAAAGCAGAGATTGTACCAAAAAGTTAGCAGAACTCCCTTCACCTTTTTACTTCCATGCCATCCCCTTGGCGTGCCCTTACTTTTATTAACTCAAAATTGGATCATTGGACGCATGCAGTGTACATCAGTGATCAATCCAAATCATTGTTATTGTACTAAATCCCTCCCTCCATTTCTTGGACCACGTATGCCTCCTTTTTTCTACAGAAATTGGAGTTTTTAATGTAAAAATTATAAATATATATAAATTTTATGTATAATAAATATATAAAAAATTATAATTTATCATTTTAAATTATAACAAAAAAATTTCAAAAATTTTCAAGTTTATTTATAAAAAGATTTAAGAGTACATACTAACATAATTTTTTATCTTTTAAATTTAATTTAATTATACTTAACAAAAATGAAAAATGAATATAATTTATTTATTTTATTGCAGATGTTGTCATCATCTTACGGTACAGAAATATCTAAATGAAAATCAATGAGAAGGATATTGGTCCCCTGTTGCTGAGCTCATCGTTATCTGTTTAATTACTGCCATATATTGGATCTGCGCTTCACTCTAGACCTACCAAGCTATATATATAGTGAATGTACCCACCTATAAATCTTTTTCTTCTTCATTTTTTTTTTCTTTGGAGTTACAGTCTGGAAATCAACTTTTTTTTCACACTTCAATTTTCACATGCTGCAATTTTCCTTTTTTTCTTTTTGTGATCCAAGTAAAGTCGAATCTTGTTAGTGAAAGCAGAGAATGAAATCTATGGAGATTCGGGCTTCAGGTCCAATGATATATGCTCAATCCTAAGAACAAACATATGACTGGATCCGCACCTTTGGAAGTAATATTTGATGTTATTTTTAGAAATTCTTTTTAATATGATTTTAAATTTAAAATATTGTCTATGTGTATTAAATTGTTTATTACTTTTTCTATACAAAAATGACATCATTTAAAGTATTTGTTTTCTGAATAGGATGGATTTTAAGTTAGAACTAGTTAAGTTGTTTTTGGTGAGTGAATGTAATGAAAAATTATATCTTATATTTTAAAGAAAAAGATATTTTTCTTCATTATTATACGTGATATTATATATTATTTTATTAATCATAAAGTATGTGAATGATATGAAAATTCTTTTTTCATATATAAGTAAATAAGAATTTTTTTTTATGAAAAATGTTTTTTGATAGAATAAATAGACATTACATTATAATTATTATTATTAGTTTGGTTCTTGATTAATTTACAAAAAGAAAAAAAATGATGTCATGAAAACTTATGAACTTTAGGGTTGAATTTTTAGGAGGGTTACTGGTTTAATATAGGGGTTGGCAAACTCTGACCAAACTTGTAGCCAAATGCTTCAAAGCCCTAAAACTTAAGAAGTTTTAAATATGAAAATGAAATGTGAAATTAATTAGAAGTAAATGGAGGAAGAGTAGAAAATGGGGGGAATATCATGCGTGATAGATGGTGATGAGCATCATTATAGGGCTAGCATCTGATACATATATAATTCCTTGCTTTATAGCAATCCATTTATATATGTCTTCAGAGAAGTATCATTTCATAATGGTAGGATCTAGCTAGCTAGCATTTAATAAGCTTTATCAAAAAGATTCTTTTACCCAATAGTTTAAGAATGTCTACAGAGAACCCTACACAGACCCTATTTAAAGAAAGGACCTTTATTCTTTCTGTTTCTCTAGCAGTAATACAGAAATCTGCAACCCACCCTTAAATCGCAGTTATCAACAAAAACAAAAATTACATATCATAATTTGAAATTATGATTCATAATTTGAATTTTTTATAACTTAATTAGTAAATATAATCATAATTTAGAATAAGCGGACTCTAATTTTTAAAATTAGAGTTAAAACCTAAATATTAGAGTGGTGTAGGTGTATGAAAATGAAAGCATGCATGCAGGACCAGCTAGCTAAGCTAAGCTATGGACAGTACAGAAGAAATATGGTGAATAAGATGGGAGGGTCCAAGACGGAAGCTAAGTTATTGAGTAATCCCAAAAGAGCAAACGTGATAGATTATATGTCTCACCAGTTTGGCTTCCAAAATGATAAGTTGGTTTCGGTTCAGATACAATATGCAAAAGCAACTTTAATTGTCAATGAGCCTTTGTGAGGACCAGGCAGCCAAAAGGAACAATATCAGGACCATCTACTGATCACTGTGTGAGTGAGAGAAGAATCAAGCTCTCCTTGGTGGATGAGATAAATGTGAGACACGATGAATATCGACAAGAAATTTTAAATCTTTATTTCATATTGATAAAATATCTGATCTTTTAATATTCTCTTTAGCGGGTGAAATAAATATGAGACACGATGAATACTGACAAAAAATTTTAAGTCTTTATTTCACATTAATAAAGTATCTGATCTTTTAATATTCTTCTTAGCATATGAGATAAATGTGAGACACGATGAGTACTAATAAGAAATTTTAAGTCTTTATTTCACATTAGTAAAGAATATGATATTTCAATATTAAGATTTCGTTTGTATTGTCAAAGATATTTTAAATTTCATAGAAAAAATTTATGTACTTTTATTAAGTAAAAAGCTTTTATATTATCTATAAATTTTATGATTAAAAAAAATTATGCATGATACTCCTATTTTAAAGAAAAATAACTTCCTCTTTAAAATATAAAGGATATTGTTTTTTATTATGCATGGTTCACATATAACATTAAACATATCAAATATTTTTTGTTATCTTAATATTTAATAATTATAAATATAAATAAATAAAATTATATTTACGAAAAAATATTTTCAATGAAAACAAACAAAATCTAAAAGTCAGTAGCAAAAAGCTACAAAAGAAGAAAAACTTCTATTACAATATAAAATTATGATAAATTGTAACTATAAATATAAATTATAATATTTTGAATGGATAATATCACAATACATGTCATAATTTAAGATTATGTTGAAAGTGATTCCACTATATTTCCTGCATGCTAAAAAAATGTCGAATTGTTCTCTCTTGTATAATTGACCAGAGTCGTATTCATTTTGTATTTGATTTCTTTTGTAGTCAACAATAGCTGGCTTGGATTGGTTCATCAAATGGCATCAAGGTTGGCTTTGCAAGTGCAAAGTGCAGAGTCGAAAATTTCCACCAGCACAGTAAGAATCATGATTTTTAAGTTGCAGTCAACAAACTCTAATATCACACGTAATAATTAATGTGAATTACTTTATAATATAATTTTATTTTATAATAATTATATATATTTTTATATTTGTCTATAATTTTATTAATCCTACGTTGTTATTATTATTGTAATTTAGACGGTGATGAAGAGTAAAGATGCATAAAGAATTTTGGAGTTGTGGGGTATGTGAAGTGAGTGGTGATTTTGTTTTTCATGCTTTTAAATGAAAACCAGGTTGGGTGGAACTTGCATCAAGTCAGTTCAGTCACTTTCTATACTTTTACTTTTTTCTTGCCATTAAATGGAATTTAGTTAAGCTTCAAGCTAAGTCATTTTCTTGTAATGCTTTTACTTTTTCTTATTGTTAAATCCAACCAAATCTAATTAACTAAGTTGAATCTGTGTGAAGTCATTTTCATTTTGCTCTTTTATTTCTTCATGTTATATATGGAGGTCACTTAGTTGAACCTGCTTTTACACCCAGGTTTTCAATACATTCTGTGGTTTTATCCTTTCTCATAAGTAGGGCACATGGTTTGAAATTGATTAAGTGAGACTAGAAATATGTGTTGTCATGATTGGAAGATCTTCTATTTAATTTTGACTAAAATTTTGGACCATTTGAATCCTTCTTGCACATGTAATTAATTTCCTTATTTCAATATATAGCTAATAAGAAAGAGTGCTTTGGAATATTGTCCTTTTATGAAAATTAGTATTGCAGGACTTTATAAATTAATATCACGAAAAGAAAAGAAAAATAGCCTTCAAATTTGTACGGTTGGATTTCGTTGAAAACTTATCAAAATATTAAATTATACAAAATTTAAATTGCATGTGAGCTTCATAAATTTTGTTATAAAGTTTGACTACTAGATGAATTCTTTCTGGGCAACGATGGAAGAGATAATGACTAATAAAATTAATTAGGTTGTAATCAAGGAAAAAACTATGGAAAATCAGTAATATATCGGTTAATCACTTTGCATATTATGTTTTTAAATTATGATTGCAATTATGAGTAAAAAATTATAAAAATTATAATGCAAATTTACAATAAATTATATCATTGTAATTGTGATATTATGATGGCATATCGTAAATTTAAATCATAATTCACACAAACTTATTTCACCAATGAGACCCTATTAAATAACAAGAAAAATATGGGAATATTCGATATAAAGAAGCATGAGTATTTTAAAATGGATACGGTGTCCGTGACAGACATGTATATGTGTCGATTGGAGTCACTAACATCTCTTTCATTAGAATGAAATGCCAAGTCAAAATACCAGTGAAGACAGTAGGATTGGGTTCTCACTCCCAGCAAGGATCATCCTTTCAACAAGGTTCCTGAGAAAGAAGCACGTCTAAGCACTTTGTTGTCTTCCCATTTGCACAATTAATGCAGATATATGTCACCCGTGTTCTCAAAATCATGAGTTTTTGCAGTTTTGCCTTGCAAAAGTCTCATTTTTTATAATTTTGTTAATCATAACGTAATCCAATTTTGAACAATGTTATGAACACAATATCTTGAATTCTCCATTTTTCTCAAACCAGCTTCTGGGTATCCTCGTTCCGCCTCAAAGACACGAATCGGAAGCAAACAAATGGATAAACCACCACCATTGCAGCTGCCGCCGCCATCTGCAATGAATTCGAACCCCATTTTTTCTTCTTTGACATCTTATATAAGACCACATTAACCATTTCACTCACTAGACAGCACCAAAGTTTGCATTTTTTGTCTGAGCCAAGAGAGAACAGAGCTTGAGTTCTTGCTGTTTTCTTGTTTAAATAGTGTAATAGAGAAATCTAGTAAAACACACTTTAGTTTCAAATAAATAAAGTGGTGTGCGTATATGAAACAAAAAGCATGCAGGATACCATCACACCAGCTTGTAAGCTAAGGGATAGTGAGTGAGGACCATGCTACTAAAAGAAACAAGCATAGTGAGTGCGAGAAGAAACAGGCTTTTCTTCGTAGGCAAGAGAAAAATGTGAGAAGCAACAACTTGCCAACACATGAACAAAAAGACTAGTTGGAATTATTTAAATAGTTAAGCTTGATGTTTATATATCAAAATCAAATTTTAAATCTAACTAATATAGGGTTTCACAATAATAATATTGCAACTGCAATCCGTAATTTAAAACCATGATAAAACATATTAATCATGCACTCTCAACATCAGGCCCCAAGGTTCTATCCTGCAATGACATTTCATTGTAACTGTTGAAAGATACAAAAGAAATGAACGTTACAGTACAAAACTATTGTATATTAGCACTGTGAAGTCTGATGGAACCTCAATATTATAGTTGCAGTATTTAAAATCATACTAGATGTAGTTGGACTCCTATTTCCTGTGTACTAAACATTGGTTGAAGTAATCCTTCTCTCTCTCTCTTTCTCTCTTAGAGAATTGGTAGATCTCAATCTAATGCATCAAATGCACTCCAATTTTCAATTTGTCTGGTTTTGTATTCATTTCACTAAAAGGTAACTAAAGAATGTTGTAGGTCTAAAACGAAGCTGCTTTGTCTGTTTGGTGGAATGTACCAAGCTTCTTTAACTCTCATTTCATGTTATATCTGTTAGAGTAAAGTTTCCTTCACATAAAAAATCTTTTACACATAAATCTCACAAGATATTCATCACCGTTAGATGGCTCAGATTCATTTAATTTTTTCGTAATATGCTATATAATCCAATGATGATAAATTCCCTTCTGAAATTTACTCATTTGATCATATGTTCTTAGTTCAAAGGTCAATTAATTAAGTTGCATGTTTCTAATTAGGCTTGAAGAATCTGGACAAACAATGGCAAAGCCAGCTAAAATGAAAATATTGAGAGAAAAATTAAAAAAACAGTCAAGAAAACTTTCAGGGATGAGATGTTTAAAGAAAATCTGATAATTTTATAAAATATTTTGGGTGTCGTGACTTCTGCAATGTCTAATGAGGCTGATGCATAAAAAAATATGGAAAAAAGCTAATCTCATTTCTATTCGTAATTTATTACAAATTGATTCCTATTAACAATAATTAAGATGAAAAAACACAAATTAGACATAAAAAAAATGACAGAAGAGATCATAAATATAAATAATCCATTAATTCATATCCTATTCTGATTATGATATGTGCAAGGCCATGTTAGCTTTACTTACTTGCAATAAAAATTTTTAAACGATTAAATTGTTAATTTCTCTTGAGTACTATACTTATCCATGGAAGCACTTCTTAAAATAAAAAAGGCTTTTATAATTAAAAGTATTATTTTTTTTATCAGAATTACATAAATTTTATGCCAATAACTAAAAGTTTCCACAGCTTTTTATAACAAAAAGGATTATTCATAGTCCCTTTTCTCCCTTTAAAGCATAAAATATTCTCACCTAGAGAAACACAAACTCTTAAAAATTGACAAAACACTCACTATTTCTAGAGCCACGTTTTGCTTCTTTCTTTACACATATTGATAAAATAGATGCGTAAAATTAAAGAAAAGCATGGTTCTTTTGTCGTTGTAGTTGTAGTTATCCTATATGATTAATAAATTGTAGATAAATTTGAAGTAAATTGTTCATTAAAAAGTAAAATTCTGAAAAACTGGAGTTGTCTAACTTAAAAGCAATAACAATATTACATATAATATTACAATAATTAAACATCTATTTTAATATTTTATAAATTTAATTTGTATCAATTTGGTCATTCAGAAAACTTTAGCATAAACTTAATCATCTAGTTATTCAATTATATTCAAACAAATCCTTCAAGAAATTTTAATATCAATTTAGTCTTCAAATTATTCAATTATGTCCAATTAAATCTCTATATTACCATGTCATTAGAACAATTAATACAATTATTAATGCAATAATTGATTTTCTAGAATGAAAATGATAAATATATAATGATATTAACACTATAACATTATTATGTCAATAAATTAGTTGTTATATCATCACTTATTCCAAATATTAAAATAATAAACTAATAAAAATACTAAAACAAGTGTGATGAAACAAGTAAAGGACTAAATTGATATTAAAAAAATTTTAAGGATAAAATTAATATAAATTAAATTTATAGGGGACTAAAATAGGTTATTGCATTTGTGTATTGTAATTTGGAGTAATAACCAAAAGTATGGGGATAGAAGAAAAAAAAGGGTTAATCCAAAATTATTATGAAGAACCCATATAATTAAGCGAGATCATAGGAACAATTGGGCCGGTGGTGTAGTTGCCTAGCCCGTAGGTCTCATAGCATTTTGGGTTATTCTGAGGTCCAGAGTTTGCGCCTCTGTCAACCCACTTTTACCCCTTTTTGGATTTTTTGGAAGTTCGTTTTCCCCAAATATGATATACTTGCTATTACATTAAATAAATTTGTTATTCACCATTATAGAAATAAAATAAGGTGCAAATTTTTAACTAATTAACGCAGATGAAGAAAAACCATACTTGCACAAATCAATTCTTTAGAATTCTTCCACGTCATCCTAACATGAATTAGAACACATGATGTACTCATAAAAGAAAAAAATTTAGTGTATTTATGAATATTTAAAATCATTTTCTATATTTCTTCAATGTAAAATTACGTATTTGAGTGCAAGTGAAAAAATTTTAAGGACATTCATCATCATGTGGTATTAAAAATATGATTTAAATACATTTTTAATTCTTAAATTTTACTAAAAGTTATAATTTCGTTCCTCTACTTTTAATTAGAATAATATTATTTTTTATGTTTTTCTAATGTTGTAGTTAACTCCTTTCATTCATCTATTATTTAAAAGAAGACGAAATTTTTTAAGTGAACCTTTATTAATTTTTTTTGGTAGCTTTGAAATTAAAGAATCATTCTCCATAAGTATTTCTTTTGTTTCTTCAAATATTAGGGTTTGAAACAAATGAATGACAATTGGATGAAAGGAGTTATTGATTGCCCTCATCAACAGTACAAATGCAACTAAAGCATCTACCGAGCAAGCTCAAAAAATGGCAATTGGATTGAAAGGAATTATTAATTTCAACCTTGAAAAAATATGAAGAATAACATTATTCAAAGAGACGAAATTGTAACTTTGTATAAAACTGGGGGACTGGAAATATATTTAAAACTAAAAATTAATTCTAATGGTATTATATTTAATTAAGTAATTATAACATGTGTTTAACACATGAGAGTGAGCCATGCAACTAGAACTACTCACAAAGAAGGAAACAAAATTGGTAAGGCATGAACAACATTATGCTTCAAAAGAAGCAATCATATTAGCTCATCCAAAAGTTTCATTCATGTAAGACAGATTGTGGGGATACAGATTCTGATATATCAAAAATCAGATAAGCAGCAGATGCAGGCTAAAAGACCAGGAAAAGAGTAATCTCTGTTTTTAGCAAACTGCTAACAGCTTTAAATCATTCTCAGTAATAAGCCACCATACTAGCCTGTCTATTTGTTTCACTCAACACTGCCCTCAAGAACAACCACATATATCCATGGAAAATTTAGTACCACCACCACCATTCACAACCATTTTTATGGCCACATATAAGACACAATCCGAGTCAAACTGATTTCACTTGCACAAGAAAGTTTATATTCATTAAAGAGTCCATGATTCATGTATATAATCATTTTCAGCAACAGGCTCCATAACATATCAAACTAAAATTACACAGGGTATCATGATTCATGACCAAAATTTCAGTATCAATTACTATGAGAAGAGCTACAAAATGGGAATTTTTCATTATGATAAAGAAAATGAAAATAACTTGCATCTATTTGAGAGACTCATATACCAAAATTTCAGTATCAGTTTCTATGAAAAAAGAAACTATGCTTCCTCCTCCAGGTAATATCACCTCCGAACATGTCACTATTAGCAAAGAAAACCTATAACTATATTTACAAGATATATTGAGCATGGCAATCCGTTTTGGTTTTAACTAAGGTATTTCCAGGTATAGGAAAGAACCCTTTTGTCAACACAAATGATTGATTCTGTTATGTGTATAGTTCTGCACTTAAGTTTACAAAATCAAATGCAACTAGCATTTTTCAAATCTATTGGTAAAAAGCAATTTACATTGTAATAACAAGCAAAATCCACATGACTATAATATTGCAAGTTTCTGGTTTACTTTCACAAGGAGAATATATCTTTACCCGGTCAAAATCACATATCCTTTCTTCACTAACATGAACAAACTCATCGGGCTAAAATCGAATTAAAGAACTCATTGGGATAGTCTTTCTCTTCCGTCATATCAAATGGAAACCAAAAATGGCTGCAGTGATTAGAAGGAGAGACATTGGCAAATGAAGGATTTGGAGAAGATGGTTCGTGTTCGATGAAAATCGGAGACTGCTGCAATGAAGGCAAGTCATAATCATCTGCCTGAGGTGTGGCCTCAGAGATTGATTTCATATTCATTTCTGGCAAAGATTGTATCTGAAAACAAGTACAAACATGTAATTAGGTCTTGATATGTTTCACATGGAAAATTATAACATAAAAGAATCAGTAATCAATATGTCTATCGAGAATGCCTCTGCTTACATCTGAATTTTTCTTTACTGAATCTTGATTTTCATAGTCTGGAGCCATCTCGTAAGTCGGGTTCCCTTCATTGCAGACTGATGCATTGGTTCTCTTTTCTGTCTCTTTCTCTGCTTTTCTCATCAGTCGACACAAAACAAAGGTCCTCTGCACAAATTTAGGGAACAAATCAGCATTAATTTGTTGCAATAAACATAAAAAGCCACAGGAAAGCAAGACAATCAGAAAAACCAAGGTCATGTTTGAAAACCAGTAACTTGTATCCTAAACACTGCTAATCACAGCTATATTTGTAAAATATGCTTGGTATGATGCAGGCTGCTATGTTATGGCTCATTTTGATATAAACTTAATCTTAGAAGGAGTTTCTTTTCTTTTTTTTGGCTTAGATAGTCTACAACACTTGTGTAATTAAGTCTATTCTAGAATTTCTCATAAAAGAATGAAGTCTTACAGAAATTAATGATGAAGTTTGTCATTAACTAATGCAATTTAAGTAACTTGGGACTGGGAACTGAATATATGACACAACAATTTTCTCATCCCATTCCAACAACATAGCCAACAACCACGTAGGTTCAAAATGATCACCAATCATATTTCATAATTTCACAACCTACGAAACTCACGTTATAATCATGAAAATTCTTGTTGCATATCCCTAAATTTACAAGATCTTTTACAACTATACCCATGACAAAATTTGAGTTAAATCAACACCACTCGGTTATTCAGGTATGAAAAGTGTTTTGAACAAAAGAAGTGTAACTGTGTAAGTAGTATTACTCACTATGATCATTGATACAAACAAAAACCAAGTACAAGGATGATTACAGAACAATGTTAATCAAGTAAACATTAATGAAGTGTACAATAAGCTTACCTTGCCAGCAGGAATAGTAACGGCTTGATATTCATGAATAATCCAGTTGGTCTTGACACCAGAAGGAACACGACCCTTGTAGAAAACCAAAGTCTTCTTGGTCCCAATGATGACATTCTTGGTGCCTCTAGCCTTTATGTCACGGTCTTTGCCAGTGGCTTTCCAGAAACCAGCCTTGGTTGCCCTGTTACACCTGTTACTGTTTGAGTACTTGAAATCACGACGGCTGAAGAAAAACCATTCTGGGTCTTTTGATTTCACCAGAGAAAAAGCTAACATCCCAATTCAATGAAGAAAAAACAAAATCAAATCAACCAACGCAGTATGAATATCATCAATATTTTTATATCCATTAAATGAAGGGCCATATTAATTTAGAAATACCTGGTAAGTCCCAAGGTTCATGCTTGCAAACATCAACCTCAGGTATAATCTCGACAAGGGAATTATCACCCGCCAACTTATGCTTCAGATAGTGACTCACAAGCTCTTCATCAGTGGGTTGGAACCTGAACCCCACAGGCATTGGGTTGACTATCTGTCTTGGTGTTTCCATATTGTTTATCAATTGTAACTATAATTTTCAGACACAAAATGTGAGAAAAGAAAGTATGAAAAATGAAGAGAAAAAGCAGAGAACTTTCAGAAGATGAAGCAGCTGCAGAAGAGAATTTCAAGTAAATTGGATGGAAGAACAAGGCATTGACTGACTTTGAAGAAGATGATCAGTCTTTCGCTTATCTAAGAAGCCATTTTTTGGTTTTATTTGCCGGAAGCAGTTGCAATAGGAGAGTACACTATTGTGTTCCGGATTTGGCGTGTTTTGCCACGTGGAAAAGTGGGTCCCACAAACAAAACCGCGTTGTGTTTAAAACACGTAGTTTCCGTGGAAGAATCATCCGCTTCAGTTAGGATGTTTCTGCGATGTTGGTTGATAGTTACTAGAAGCATTAATATAACAACACCATGAAACGGATGGCTGGCTTTTCTATTTTCTACTTTCTGTTATGGGTCTTTATCAAGTTTAATTTTTAATGAGTTTAATGGATAAATTAATTATTTCTGTGGCCACAAAAATTTCAAAGATGACGAAAAAGAGAAACTTGAGTATCAGATTTGGTGATTTCTTTGGTTGAAGTGAAATTGCAATAAAGGAAAAAATTGTTTAGTGCATTGGTATGTTGCAATAATGTGGTGATTAATTAATGAATTCAAACAAAAAAAAGTGCAACAATTTTTGTTTTTTGGTTGATTTGTCACAGTTGGAGATTTAATTTGGCACTTTAAAAAAGCTTCATTCACAAATACTTGTGAAGAAACACAAATTTGGAATCTATATTAAGATATAAAATTAATATTGTCATACTTGTCTCTAGTTCTGAGCCAACTCTATGTAGTCCTATAATTTATAATAAAATATCATGAACAATGAAATTTTTTTTACATTATATTGTAAATATTTTAAACAAAAATACTTACATGATGACGTACATAATTTAAGTCCGTCCGAAACTTTTCCAACTTATGACGATTGAAAGCTTAAATCATGTCCTGTGATGCGCTGTTGTACTATGCCCATTTTGTCTTTTTCTTCTTTTTTTTCTTTCAAAAAAAGGCCAACCTTAATTTTATCTTATCTTAAAACTTTTCTTTTTAATTTCCCGTGTTTAAATTTAAGATGTTACGATATATGTATTAAGTGATTTATTATTTTTATTATAAAGAACTCACCATTCATGAATTGAATGATTTATTATTTCTGATAAAAAAAATCCAACATATATATATATATAATAACTTTATCTTCCTTTATATTGTGAATTTCATCCGAATGCATTAACCACTAATT
>JANHAO010000353.1:0-43189 GCA_026873985.1 Saraca asoca
TTTTTTATTGGCTTTTAAGAATGAAGTAGCTGATTCTGTTTTTTAACTCATTCTGTGCCCTGAATTGCATGGATATGATTGTGGGTTGTAGTGTAATAATGTGAAAATTGGACATATCCAACTAGCAGTTCATTTATAATTGATGTGCTTCTAAAATGACGTGTTTGATGGTAGGAGAAATTGGCCCTTAATATAATCCTTCACAGGGCCTAGTTTTTGAGAGTTGATGATACATGAATGCCACTTCTATGGCTTGTCACTATTTGAGGGATTTGCAATTCTTTCAAGTGCATGTTGCTCTCTCCAATAAAGTG
Source organism: Saraca asoca (assembly GCA_026873985.1). Lineage (NCBI taxonomy): Eukaryota > Viridiplantae > Streptophyta > Magnoliopsida > Fabales > Fabaceae > Saraca > Saraca asoca. The sequence continues at coordinate 315 of JANHAO010000353.1, forward strand.
CATGATATTATTGTAATTGTGCTGAGGGTGTTTTTATTTCATTGGGTGTCTGAGTTAATTTCATATGGATATGCCATTTCTATGCTAATCTGCTCTAATTTGATTAACCTATAGTTCCATGCTTTTGACTTTCGCACTACAACGAGAAGCGAGCCCTTTTCGCAACTTTTTCACTGCCTTTATGTGTATCCGTTGACCGTAAGTTTGGGTAGGAAGAGGAATTTGTTCATACGGGTTGAACTTAGAGAGGATGATGGTGATATTCGAAGACAGCCATTGGAGGTAATGGCTTTCATTAGTATTTTTATGTTCAGTCATGTTACTGCTTTCCCTAGCTTTTATCTTGATTTTTGTGTATGATGCCAGGCCATGTATGCTAGGGATCCAGGCACATCACTGGAGAAGTGGGCTCACACCCAAGTTGCTAGTGGGGCAAGGGTGGCTAGCTACCACGATGAAATTAAACTTTCCCTTCCTGCTATGTGGACCCCTGTGCATCACCTTCTATTTACTTTCTATCATGTTGATTTGCAAACAAAATTCGAGGCTCCAAAGCCGGTAAGTTCTGTTTGTGTATTTTGCTTTACTTCTTGATCTTAATTGTTGGTTTTTATGGTCAGATTGTTCTGGGCTGTTTATCAACTGTTAAATTTTCTCTTCTATCTTTTCCTCCAGGTGGTAATTGGATATTCAGCACTTCCATTATCTTCTCATGCTCAGTAAGGATCTGCCTTTTGATCTGATCTTTCATCCTTCGTTATGTAGAAAGTTTATCTTTTTAATATTTATTCCCCTTTGGTTGCTGTTTGCTTTGCCTTACCAAATTGGGTCAATTCTGTTGCAATGTGTAATACAATAATTGTGAGGACTGAGGAATAAGGTGAAGGTGATGGGCAATCACATGGCTGCTTAAAATGTGAGGTTTAAATTTCACTACTGATAACTTAAAAGATTACATATTTTTATGCTCCTAGCATTTGGGTTATTCCTAGTTTGAATCATTGATCTTGTCAAGCTCAAATGGTGTAACTAGTGATTTAAACTGGGAAAATGAAAACCAGACGGGTCTCTCCATCTGAATGCAGTGGGATTGGTGTTGTTTGTTTTCCTTATCCTTTTTACTTTTCATTCTCCTTTTTGTTTCTGGATTCTTCATTTGACTTTAAGAGCATAGCTTGTCCTCTGCCTTTGTTTTTCTGTCTCCTCCCTCAATGATTAAACTTCGTCTTTTACCAAAAAAAAAAATTTGGAAGGAAAGAACTCGTGCAAAAAATGCAGTGCAGCCTTTAGCCTTTGTCCAGCACAAAGGGGGCAACATCAATTTACTAATGATCAGAAAATTGACTACAACACAGTGAAAGAACTCATGTTGAAAGCCTAATCTGAAATACACACAAGAAATTTTTTGTGCAGAGAAAGAGGAAATTGCTATCAGTTTTTTGCAATGGAACCTATTTCACTTCCCGTCAGGAGAATGTTTGGTTTGTAAGTTTGTGTTTCGCTAATTGGGGGTTGAGACTCTGTCTGTATGATGTGACCCTTAATGACTGCTCTCTTTGCCCTTCTTTTGCTCCTTTTTATAGTACAACTTTATATAATCAATTTAAAGTTAAATTTGCATTTGGCAATTTGTTTGATTAGTATACATTTGTATGCCTTGAAGATGCGTCTCTTAACTTTGTATTGGAAAACTAATAATTTATCTGTGCAGGCTGCGATCTGAAATATCTCTTCCAATCATGAGAGAATTGGTCCCGCATTATCTTCAGGATGCAGGCAGGGTATGTATGTTGTATGAGTGTAAAAGTTTTTTTGTTGTAACTTTTTATGTTCTACGTGTTTTTCTCTCTCCTCCCATTCTCCTTTGTTGCTGGCTTCTGTTACTCACGGAGAAGTTTGAACCTAATTGGTTGACTTGATGCCACAAGTTAGATGCTGCATTCTTCTTGCATATTTCTTGTGTGGCCAACTGATAATTTGCATAGATATATACTTATGAACATTCATATCATTCACTATTGTCTCTGGCTTCTTCTGGCTTACTCTAAAAAATATTGCCATTTCCAATATGGGGCTTCGTGTTTTGGTGAGCTAACATGGTGTTCTAATTCATGCTGTCGAGTTTGCTTTTCTTTTACTTTCATCGATAATGCTATCTGTTTTACCCTTAATGAATTTACATGGGTATACATTTGTTTTTGTTATCACATTTACATACATACATGCATGCATTGTAAGACTTGGGACCCTTACACCAATCAATAACTTTGTCTAGAATATAATTGTCTTCAATCTTAAGAATATTTGGGCAAGAATAAGTGTGCAAGCAAATAGTCGATATTCTCTCTTATATTTGAAAAGTATATTTTTAAGTCAAGTTTGAAATTTATTGATGGGATAGTAGAAAATTTTAGATTGATGAAATTGGGCATGATCTACATAATATATATTTTAAACCCAATGGTGAATTTTGTTTGATCTTTACTTTCATTGGAAGTTATGCAATAGATTGATCCCCATGCATCTGTGTGTGCATGTGTGATGACAGAAGCTGAATATTTTTGTTATATTTTTTAAGTGAGGCCATTTATCTTTTAATTTCTTGTTTTCTAATAGGAGAGATTGGATTATTTGGAAGAGGGAAAAAATGTCTTCAGACTTCGTTTAAGGCTATGTTCATCTTTGTACCCTATCAATGAACGCATCAGGGATTTCTTTCTTGAATATGATCGGCACACTCTTCGAACAAGCCCTCCTTGGGGTTCTGAGCTTCTGGAGGTATTGTTCATGTCCAGCATTATTTTCTATTTTCATGGGTCTCGTGGCATTGTAAGTGTGTCTTTTTTGATGATCATATTCTTTGTTAACAGTTTCAATTGTGAAAAATACAAGTTTTATTGATGCCCAATAAAGTGGTAATATTAATAGTTCAACCTGATGCCAAAAATTGGTCAACAAGTATATGGTTGGAACGTAATGCTAGAATTTTTAAACAGCAATTTCAGCACATGTTCTTGGTGTGGGGCAAGATTATGTTTGTTACTTTGCTTTGGCTTAAAGCTTATGGTTTCTTTTGAGGGATAATTTTGCCTGATTTGCAAAGCATTGAGAATCTGTCTAGAATTTTCATTGTGTGGGGCAAGATTAAATATCAATTTCAGCACATGATGCCAAAAACGTGGTCAACACGTGATTTATGGTGTATATGGTTGGAACATAATGCTAGAATTTTTAAACAGCAATTTCAGCACATGTTCTTGGTGTGGGACAAGATTATGTTTGTTACTTTGCTTTGGCTTAAAGCTCATGGCTTTTTTTTGAGGGATAATTTTGACTGATTTGCAAAGCGTTGAGAATCTGTTCTAGAAGTTCCATTGTGTGGTTTTCTTGGTTTTATTTTCCTGTAGTTTTTAGACTTTTTAAATTTTTCTTTCTTCTGAGGATTGCTTACCCTCTTCTTATGTACTCTTCTTCCTTTATATCTTTTTTTATTAATAATAATAATAAGACATGTGGTCTGCTCCTCTTCAACTTAGTATCTCAGTCAAGGTAAATTTAGAATTTTATAGGTTGGCCATAGTTATTTATGCCAAAGATGGCTACCAGTTACTGACTGTTTGCAGCTCTAGTTGTTTAATCATACATATATCTTGTGTGCAGGCTATTAATAGCTTAAAAAATGTCGATTCCACTGCATTGCTTCAGTTTCTTCACCCTATACTGAATATGCTGCTTCATCTTATAGGCAATGGTGGAGAAACACTTCAGGTTTGCACATAAGCTAGCCTTTTTTTGATTTCTTTTTCTAAATTGTGTCTTGCTGTTGTATCAACTGATATACTTTCATTTGGAATTGTATTTATTTGGTTCAATCCTGTTGCTAGTTATTCCTCTCCCCCTATGTAAGTGATTTTCTGATCTAACTTAATGATGATTCTCTCACTGTTACTTTTAGGTTGCTGCGTTCAGGGCCATGGTTAATATTGTGACTAGGTATGTCCTTTATCTATATTTAACAATTTTAAATTGGTCTATATTGTAGTCCACATGTGCAAACAGATATGTTCTGATATTGTTTTTTATTTTTTTTAGGAGTATATCTTGTCCTCTGATTCTTTTCGCCTTCTTCTGTTCATTGATTTTTATTAAAAATTGATGCCAAGATATTATCTTTGTCATTGCCTGTGTCTGATGGTCTTACCCAACGACCATATTTGAGCTTACATAAGTATAAAGTTTCTTTTTTTATCCAAAAAAAATAAAAGAGTTCCTTGTCCTCTGATTTTGTAGACCTTTTTTCTGTTAATTTTTATTAAAAATTGATGCAAAGATATTCCGTGTCATGGTCTGTGTGTCCGATACTCTTAACTGGTGATACATATTGGGTTTACATTTATAGAGCTTGAAATTTATTGTCCAGTCAGATACCCCTCCCATTTGAAAGGTATGTAAAAGTAATCCGATCGATAAACTTATAAAAAAAAAAAAAGACTTCAGCAAAGAGTATTATGTTGTCCTTGTAATTTTCTGTAGTTACCTGGTGTTTGCATCAAGCAAGTGGTCCTTGAATAGCGTTCCAATCCTTCACATTCTGCCTTAATGAGCAAGATTGGCATGAGGGGTGTTGTTGTCTCTGTGGCTACTTGTTTGGTGGACAGAAGTAACTAGAACTGGGAAAACCTATATCTAGTTTCTTAAACCACCTTGGGACAAGTATTATTTCTGGTTAGATGATGGTGTTTTCAACCCAAATATTAGAGTTGTTCCCAGCAAAAAGAAACTATGAAATTGTTAATTTGAGTTAAAGGGTTTTTTAGCCATTAGGCTCTGGCTTGGTGATTGTATATATGTCCATCTTAAAGTTGTGTTGTGGGATCCTAGTTTGAATCTTTACTTACCTTTTGAATTTTACATTGAGAATAAAATTGGGAAGCATATGTTGTAGGGTGCAGCAGGAATCTGTTGATGATGCTGAAAGAAATCACTTTCTAGTCAATTATGTTGACTATGCTTTTGATGACTTTGGTGGTCGCCAACCACCAGTATATCCTGGATTATCTACTGTTTGGGGAAGTTTGGCTCGAAGTAAGGTATTGAATGTTCATTATCATGATCTTTGCCACCATCAATCATCCTCATCATTTTTCATTTTGTATGAGAAATCAGCAACTTGCACACAAACACACAGATAAGACATTTGAAAATACTAAATTACATTTTTAAGTATCTAAAAATGTTGGTTTCTACTGTGGCTGTCAGTCCTTGCAGCATTTTTACTTGAAGATGATGTAAAAATAAAGCATAGTAGTTTGAGATAAAATGAGTAAATAAAAAATGGTCCTATCTCTTTTCCATTCATATATATATTTTCACTGGTATTTGGACTTTGTATGACGGGAACCAATGACTTACCATCCCAACTAATTATTTAGACTTGAGCCGAAGTTGTTAATGGAACTGTTATCCATTAAGATTTTTACGAGATGTTAAGGAAGGACCAATTCATAAAAAAAAGGGAAAAAAAGAAAAAAATGGATAATTTCTATAACAGAAATAAAGAAATAATATAGTATATTTTATTACTGAAAGGAGGAATTCCATTTGGTATCAAGGTGAACTTTCAGTACTATGATGAATTTCCAGTGTTGCAATCTGGGAGAGCTTAAGATCCATACTAATTGTAACAGAATAATGAAATGGCAATTCTATTAGGTTCACTGCTTCTCAAATTAACCATGCTGACTGTCAGACTGTGCACATTGCGAAATTTTGCTCTGTGAACCAATGACTGTAACATGAGCGATAACACACTTCTGAGAATAGGTTAGCATTCTATGGTTTTCTACTAAATTTGTCAATGAGCATGCTGTCTTCTGGCATTTCATCCACCTTGAGAAATGACGCCACTGTTTGATACCTGTAAGATGTAGGCGTGACTTAACTACATAAAATGAATTTAATATCTGATCCCTTGACATGCTGATTATGATGTTCCATTGTATGTGGTGTGAAGATTGGATGTCTGCCTTCACTCAGCATGGTTTTTGAAATATATTCTTATGTCACCCTTAAGTTTTTAAACAAGGAACTCATTTGCAGGCTAAAGGTTACCGTGTTGGACCAGTATATGATGATGTTTTGGCAATGGCATGGTTTTTCTTGGAGCTAATTGTTAAATCAATGGCATTGGAGAAGACTCGCCTCTTCTATCATAGTCTTCCAATAGGTACCTTTTATGTTATTAATGTTACTCCTAGTGCTGTTGATGTTGATTCTGGACCATATATTGCTTGTTAGAAAATATAACCCTATTTTTTTTTTGTACTAAATATATATATATTTTTTTTGGGTGGAGTTGCAAGTGGAAGTTGAGGAGCTGTAATTACATAAAAGGGATAATAAAAATTCCAAAATCTACTCAATGATTGATGTGATAGATATTATATTTTTAATTGGAATCAGATTGTTTCTTGATGCTTCTCTTCTCTATTACTGCATATGCCCATCTCTGCTTCTTGTGACACCTCATGCTTTTTAACATTTTTAAACCTGGAGGTCTATATGTATCTGTTGCACCAATTATTTGACTGTGTAAATCTAAGAATTCCAAATATTATGCCCACCTTCCTAATCACCGTAATTAAATATTATGTATTATTGCTTTGGAAAATATTTTTTTGCAGCAGTGTGTAATGTGGAAATCTAAGCCTCTAGTAAATCCAAATCTACCTTGCTCATCATTTCATATTGCAGTTGAAATTGATGCAGGTTTTGCATTGGAAAAGGGTGTTTACTTAGTTTTGAAAAATTACCTTTGCACGATATAATTGCTTCCAAAGAATATCTAAGTTTGGTATTCAAACTGTGATTTTCATATATAATCCATTGCAAGATTCTTTTGTTGTTTTTCATTTTTTTTATAGGATTTAATTTTATGATATCACTCTGGAGTATTGCTCTTCTAGTTGTCTTGAATCCTGGCTTAAAAATCATTGTAAATCATTACTTTGTTTATTTCAAAAGGTGAAGATATCCCACCAATGCAGTTGAAAGAAGGGGTTTTCAGATGTATAATGCAGTTGTATGATTGCCTTCTGACTGAGGTGCATGAGCGCTGTAAGAAGGGGTTAAGCTTGGCAAAGCGCTTGAACAGTAGTTTGGCTTTCTTTTGTTATGATCTTTTGTCCATAATTGAGCCTCGCCAAGTTTTTGAGTTGGTATGCTTTCTGTTTAATTTTTGTGTGCTTATGCTCTTGCTATTGGACAGTATGTTATTTATGTTGTTTTAGCTGTGAATCTGCTTAACAATTATAAAAATACAGAATTCTTTCTGTTTCTGACAATTTACAAAGAGGACTTGATATTTTGTCTTGTGGACACCATTTTTAAATCTGTTAAGTGAGCTTAATTGCATGAAAGTCATTTAGTCTTATGTGGCGTTAATGCTTAAGCCTGGATTATGTTTGTCATTTATTTTATTCTCAGTGTTACATGATAGATGAGGAGGATAAGAAATCATCTGGAACATAAAACCAGCTAATCATAGGTTCTTCTCTCCATCATAACAGTAGGGCCGTTATTCTAATTATTAAACTTGTTGAAGAGCATGGAACATAGAATCATAAAATGTGAAGTGGATCATTGATATGAAGATTATTTGTCATCATAGACTTAGCCCTGTGCTCAAGTTTGTCTTCCCTGGGCAACTTCAAATACTAACATATGGAACAATTAAGAAAAAATTTAGTGTTTATTAGAAATCTATGATTGTTTGTTGTGTTAAATAATAGCTTTGATAAGATAGACAAAGAACAAGAAGAGGCTTCCCTGTCTCTGTTTTGTCTGCCTGTGAAAATAAAAAAGGACATAATTTTATTATGAACTAGAATATGGAGATAACAGAATTTTCTTGACCAAAGTAGTGTCAATTGAAGGTTGGCAGCAGCAACTTCTAACAGCTTGAGCTACACATTAAAGCTGAAATTGTTTTTTGTCATGTGCAAGTTTGGAAGTTAAATAGCAATGAGGAAAAAAAAAAAGGTTAGAAAAGGGTTACATAGATATTATGTCTTCATTTCTTGACAGAATGGAGTGAATAATAATTTTTTTCATGTAGTGGCTTAGGTATAGTAGGGTTGGTTTTGTTGAAAAGTATAGTTTCTTTTTCTTTAAAAATATTGATTTTTTTGCTGTAGTGTGATTCTTTATGACTTTCAGAGGTTTATTGTCTGTTGCAGGTATCATTATATCTAGATAAATTCTCTGGAGTGTGTCAATCAGTTCTTCACGAGTGCAAGCTTTCATTTCTGCAAATCATTTGTGATCATGATCTTTTTGTGGAAATGCCTGGAAGAGACCCTTCAGATAGGTATTATTTTGGTTTGAGTGCTTAGTAATGTGAACCAGGGTAAATTGTATATGACAGTTCAGTGACTCAATATTTAACTGTCCAAAAATATCTAGGATTTGAGTTTGGGTTAGAACTAGAGAGAGGCTTGGGAGACCTGGAAAAGCAATAATATTATAGAATAGTAAAAGGTTGAATACAAAATATTTAAACCCTAATGCTCTGTTTATATAGAGTCCCTAAGAAACTGAGACACCAATTCCCTTAACTGTGGGTGCACTACAAGCAAGCCCAAAACATAACCTAATTACAAAATATTGTTTTCTAACATTAACTAATGTTATTATCTTGTTATAGGAACTACCTTTCGTCTGTTTTAATACAAGAAATCTTTCTTACTTGGGATCATGAAGATTTATCTCTACGCGCAAAGGTGAGTTTGGTCAGAATAGCATAAGTAAACTCTTTCGTGTTCCTCAAAAGAGGTGTGTTTTGGTTTTTATACTTTTCATTTGATTGGCACAAATGTGAACAATGTTTGCTTTGAATCTTATTGAACCCTGAGCCTTAAACCTTTTTCTATCCATCTGTAGGCAGCAAGAATCTTGGTAGTGCTCTTGTGCAAGCATGAGTTCGACTTGAGATACCAAAAGGCTGAAGATAAATTGTATATTGCTCAGCTATACTTCCCACTTATTGAACAGGTATAAATTAATTCTAATTTGGTAGTGTGGCAGTATATCTGATGCAGATAAGAATTTTCTTTGAAATTCGGATAAGTTTTGTAGGTAAAATTAGGTAGAAAAGGGATTAGAAAATGGGAGGAGTCCATGTCCTTCGATAGAAGTCTGAAAATTCAGATTTCAATCCTAGAATAAAGGTAAAACCTTCAAATATGAAAGGTAGAGACAAATTTTTAATAATTCATTCTACTGACTGAAATACATAGAAAGACTCCTATTTATATCCCTTTAGGCTACTAAAACCAAGGGAACATTGATTAATTAAAGATTACTTTAATGAATTAACCTCCTAATTCAATGAACTGACTTGATACAAATAGTTATGACTCTTAGAAAAGCTGCCTCTTAATTACTAAGAAATAGATTCAATGAATTGACCAAATTCAACTGATTGTGACTCTAGGAGAATTTAATGAATTGACCAAGTTCAACTAGTTGTGACTTTTAAGAAAACTATCAATTATTATGTTTTTTTATTCTCCATCAATATCCTTCTGTGTTAACTCCTTTTTTTCTCGTTTAGTTTTTCATATGATCAGTTGTCAACACTACGTCTTTTTTAATTTAAATTTGACTGATGGTGAAGTTCAAACATGTTATGTTAATAAATTTAATAACTATCTCTTTCTCAGCCTATATATTTTCTTAGAATATGTATTGCTTGTCAGTGAAACTAAGTTCTGATGTCAACTGTTACCGTAATAATAAAACCATTCCTAGGCCTTCTTCTAAGAGCTTAAGCTTTTGGGAACAACTGGCACTTTATTTGGTATTAGAGCCTCTTAGACTGAAAGGTCAAGGGGTTGATTCCTGCTGCCTCCACTCTAAATATTAAATATCTGCATAAGGTAAAGTAGGCCTGTGCATAGCACGCTTCAAGCCCAAAGGGCTATTGTGTGAGGGGGTGTATTAGAGTAATACTTAAACCATTCCTGGACTTTCTCCTACCAGCTTAAGCTTTTGAGAACAACTGGCACTTGATATCAACATATCCAGCCATTTGTCACTGCCTACTAAGAACTGTTTGTAAACCTACCAAAAGTTTCTTAACAATAATTTAGAAATTCAATAGAGCATGTGGCCATTGGTTCATATCAAACTAGACTTTTTAATTGGTGTCTTTGCCAGTAAGGGAAACATTTAAATGAGTGAATGAAGTGGTTGTCTCAGTTCATGTGTTCTTGCTAGTTGTTAGTATTGATACTATGGTAACTTAAAAGGGTCACAACTGTTAGTTGAAGGCTTGTCATTTGGGTCTTTGGATCTATACATGTTTCTATATTCTTTTCATTTCACTTTTAATGTGAACTTATTTCATCAAAAGATCCAAAAATGAAAAAAAAAAACGATTCTAAACATTCATGCATGAAATGCTTGATGAAGAAAGAAACAATTTTTGTTGCTGACATAATATCATGATGATCATTTTTTTTGGCATTGTCGTGCCTGCTTCTTGCAACATTTTTTAATATAATAAAAATAGAGCAAATGTCAGTCTGTCTGCATGCTTCCAATTAGTACTAGAGCCACTCTTGAGGAGACTCTAATTAGAGTTGTTTGGTGTTCCATGTGTGCTTTTGGGGACTTCCATTTCCTGTTCACAGTTCTATGAATAACTAAATCACTGCCGTTTACTAGATGGACCACTTGATGGAGATGCCAAGCCATTAAACAAGGCTAGATATAATACGTGTTACAATATAACATGCCAAATGGTGTAATGGTGTAATTCCATAGTTTATATATTCATTTTATCATCATATCTTAGGTTTTGTTCCTTGACCTTCACTATGTTTAATGTGTTTTCTTGGTCTACACAGATATTAGATGAAATGCCTGTCTTCTACAACCTGAGTTCTGTTGAAAAGCGTGAAGTTCTAATTGTAATTTTGCAAATTGTTCGCAACCTTAATGATGCATCACTTGTCAAGGCATGGCAGCAAAGCATTGCACGGACTAGATTATTTTTCAAGCTCATGGAGGAATGCTTACTTCTATTCGAGGTTACCCTTTCTGTAGTACTTTGTTATTGGTCTTGATCATGCCATTGTTTGGTGTTAACTTGTGTATATCCTAATGTTATTGAACATTTATATTTCTCTTGATACCATTTCTGTTGACATGTTTGGAATCATGAGCAATTTGGAATATTTTATTAGGCCCTAAGCTTTCTTTGGTTTGAAACTTTGCCTTTCATTTCTTTGATAATTGTTCTGTTAAACCTATCATTTACTTTGCAGCACAAAAAACCTGCTGATGGCATGCTTCTGGGTTCTAGTTCACGCAACACTGTGGGGGAGGCACCTGCTTCCCCGAAGTACTCTGAAAGACTTTCTCCAGCAATAAACAACTATCTGTCTGAGGCATCAAGGCAGGAAGTCAGAGTGAGTCAACTGCTGCTTGGCTACTAGTAATTTCTAGAATTGATGTTCTAGTATATTCTCTGTTGTTTGTTATATGTCCAGTAATTGATTTGCAGCCTTCTTTTGGCTTGATATGGTATGTCAATGCAAGTGATCACATCTTTATATTTTGTGACCACCTTGAATTTTGTTTGCAGCCTCAGGGAACACCTGATAATGGATATTTGTGGCAGAGAGTTAATTCTCAGTTAAGCTCCCCTAGCCAGCCTTATTCCTTGAGAGAAGCACTAGCTCAGGCACAATCTTCCAGGATTGGAGCTTCTTCTCAAGCACTTAGAGAATCTTTGCACCCACTTTTGAGGCAGAAACTGGTACTGATTTTCTTCTCTGAGAGGGGAAATCTTTATTATTTATCTTGATATTTTCTGATCAGAAAAAGTAAAGGATGTTATAGATTTTCACTAGTTGATTTAAAATTCATGTAATCATGGACTAAGTTCTTATCTTGTTACGTACAACTCATACATCTTCAACTGCAAAAGATCCATCAAAATTTTTGTAGTGGTCATTTTGAAATTTTATATTCATTCTGTTTTGAATATGATCTGTTCTTGTGTTGGTGGCTTATACATCCGTATTTTTTTTTTTTTTTGTGGGTCTTTCTATATACTGCAGGAACTTTGGGAGGAAAATCTGAGTGCTTCTGTCAGCCTTCAGGTTTTGGAAGTGACTGAGATGTTCTCCATGATGGCGGCATCCCATAGCATTGCCACTGACTATGGAAAGCTTGATTGTATTACAGCCATATTCATCAGCTTTTTATCTCGAAATCAGCCATTGGCATTTTGGAAAGCATTCTTCCCTGTCTTCAATAGTATGTTTAATTTACATGGGGCTAATCTGATGGCAAGGGAAAATGACCGCTTCTTGAAGCAAGTCACCTTCCATCTTCTTCGGCTTGCAGTGTTCCGTAATGAAAACATCAGGAAGAGGGCTGTTGTTGGGCTTCAGATACTCGTGAGGGTATGTTTTCTGATTTCATTGGGTTGTAACTTATTCTCATGTTATATTCATATAATGCCTGTTTTGTAATCTTTTTTCAACTTGTGCAGAGTTCATTTCATCATTTCATGCAGACAGCAAGGTTGAGGGTAATGTTGATTATCACTTTGTCGGAGCTAATGTCTGATGTGCAAGTGACTCAGATGAGATCTGATGGAAGCCTAGAAGAGAGTGGTGAAGCACGGCGCCTAAGAAAATCTTTGGATGAAATGGCAGATGAAACCAAAAGTGCTTTCCTGTTGAAGGAGTGTGGACTACCTGAGAGTGCTCTTGTAGCCACACCAGAAAAACCAGCGGAAAACAGGTGGTCCTGGTCAGATGTGAAATATCTCTCTGACAGTCTTCTTTTGGCCCTAGATGCTAGCTTAGAGCATGCCTTGTTGGTAAGTGCTGATTATTTAAGCAATTTCTTTAGTTTCTAATGATTTTCAATAAATTATGGAGTTAATGCAACCTATTTAGACTAGCTTGTTATGTTCTAAGATGGGCTAGATGTAGTTTTTATTAGGTCAATAATTCTGGACATGACAGAGGATTGAAGCCTACCTTATATGGGGGTCACTTTGATGCCTACTATGTATCCTGGAGAGCACCATTGATGTTAGAGCGGAGGAAGAATGTTGGAAAAATGGTGACAGTGATATTGTTGTGGTACTCTTATGTTCATTACTTTTTTAAGTTATAGTGATACAGTAGTTCTGATGAGGTATTGGGGACTGGAGACTGCAATAACATGTTTCCTGTCAATAACATAGTGCATTGAAGGGGGTGGGGGAAGAGCCAACTGACCCATTTCTCAGTTAGTACTCAGTAGACTGGAAGGTGTGAAGTGACAATTGCTCTATAGATGTTGTAATCAAGCCTAAATAGGCTTTTCTATCTGTGCTTTTTTTTTTTCTTTTTTTTGGGGGGGGGTGTGATTTGAGGGGAGAGATTCTAGTCATAATGACAATTGCTTTGTATTATTCAAACTGTTACACCTTTTTGTTTGCTTTGTAAATTATTTAACCATGTAGATGTTTGTATAATTATGAGACTTTTGGCTTAGTTGTCTGATGCAACCAAATGTAGTGCAACTAATGACACTTTTAACCTTGTAGAATAACTCTTCTTCCTCTCTCCTTGTTTTTTAAGATTGTTTTTTTTTCCTCCCTTTTAAATGGAGGTGGCACAAACCTGTCTATTCTGTATGCTAACATGTTCATTGCTTGTTTCCTGATGACTAGAACCTGTTTAAATTGCTGTCATTTGATATTCTAAGTGACCTCTTTCAGGCCCCTGTGATGAATATGGACAGATATGCTGCTGCTGAAGGCTTTTATAAGCTGGCGATGGCTTTTGCCCCTGTCCCTGATCTTCACATAATGTGGTTACTGCATCTATGTGAAGCACATCAAGAAATGCAGTCCTGGGCTGAAGCTGCTCAGTGTGCTGTGGCTGTTGCTGGTGTTGTAATGCAGGTAAAGCCATGGTTTATTTTGCAAGTGTCCCTTGTTTGAACCTATAAGAATCCTCTTTAATTGTGCCTCTGATACAATGAGTATCTTTTCTATCATTTGCTTTATATCTGAAATTTTCTCTTGCCTTTTTTTTAAATAAGGCTGAGTGGTGAGGGCTACAAGTTATCTATGAGTTATACAGTGGTGCATTTAGTTTCTGGTTGTTAGCTTATTGAACTTCATGCAACAGGCCCTTGTTGCTAGAAATGATGGTGTTTGGAGCAAAGACCATGTAGCTGCTCTGCGTAAAATTTGTCCTATGGTCAGCAGTGAGATCACCTCCGAGGCATCTGCTGCAGAAGTAGAGGGATATGGTGCTTCAAAACTGACAGTCGACTCTGCCGTGAAATACCTGCAGCTTGCTAATAAGCTTTTCTCACAAGCTGAGCTGTACCATTTCTGTGCAAGCATTTTGGAACTTGTAATCCCAGTTTACAAAAGCAGGAGGGCTTATGGACAACTGGCTAAATGTCACACATTGCTCACCAATATCTACGAGTCAATTCTTGAACAGGAGTCTAGCCCGATTCCTTTCACTGATGCTACATACTATAGGGTTGGCTTTTATGGTGATAGATTTGGGAAACTTGACAAGAATGAGTATGTATATCGTGAGCCTCGCGATGTACGTCTAGGTGACATAATGGAAAAACTAAGCCACATCTATGAGTCTAGAATGGATGGTAACCACACATTGCATATTATTCCTGATTCTAGACAAGTGAAGGCAGAGGAGTTACAGCCTGGAGTCTGCTACCTGCAGATTACTGCAGTTGATCCAGTCATGGAAGATGAGGATTTGGGAAGCAGAAGGGAGAGAATTTTCTCGCTATCTACAGGAAGTGTTCGTGCACGTGTATTTGACCGATTCTTGTTTGATACCCCATTCACAAAAAATGGCAAGACTCAGGGAGGATTGGAAGACCAATGGAAGAGACGTACAGTTCTTCAGACTGAGGGTTCTTTTCCTGCTTTAGTAAATAGGCTGTTGGTAACCAAATCTGAATCCCTGGAGTTCTCCCCAGTAGAGAATGCAATTGGAATGATTGAAACAAGGACTGCAGCATTAAGAAACGAGCTTGAAGAACCTAGGAGTTCTGAAGGCGATCAACTCCCACGTCTTCAGAGTCTACAGAGAATCCTTCAAGGCAGCGTTGCAGTGCAAGTATGTAATATAATTTGTTTCTTAATATGCTGTGTTTTGCTAATTGATACCCCTTTCACATATGTATTTCTTTTCAGTTTAGTTACAACAATTGTCAATATTTAATCTGTAGTTTGGAATCTTCTGATATTTTTTCTTGGGTTCAGGGCGTGTTCTTGTTAGTTGAATTGAAGTCCCATTGAAATAGTACTGAGTGTAGATGTCTAAACCATTTTAGCAAGGAAGCTTCATTTCCGCTATGGCTTTTCATATGTCTTACGGCTGGTTGCATATGTGCAGGTAAATAGTGGAGTTCTGAGTGTCTGCACAGCCTTCTTATCTGGTGAACCTGCAACAAGGTTGCGATCACAGGAACTGCAGCAACTCATTGCAGCTCTTCTCGAGTTCATGGCCGTCTGCAAGCGTGCCATCCGGGTACACTTCCGGTTGATTGGGGAGGAAGACCAGGATTTCCATACACAGCTCGTTAATGGATTCCAGTCTCTGACAGCAGAGTTATCACATTACATTCCTGCCATTCTCTCAGAGCTATAACACTGTTGTACCATTATTAGCTTTCTAGTTTTGCTTCCATAATGTGTTCATATCAATTGTTTTTTTTTTCCATTTTCTTTATCTCTTTCTATTGCAAAGGTGTGTAATTGCATCGTGGTTCATAAATTTAGAAATTTGGGAACCCTGTTTGTGTATCATCTTTTCTTTTGGTTTTCCCATTTTCCTCCCCGTTTTGTTTATGGCGTGGGGAATGTCAAACATTTCTGTATAAAATTTACTATTTCAAGTGGGTACCATCAATTATGTGTTCTGCAAATTCTCTATAATATTTGATTTAACCAAAGGGGGGGGGGGAAGATAATAAATCAAAGAGCAATCAAGAATTAGATGACACTATTTTAATATCTTTAAAATACTAATGGTATATATTGAAAAAATAAAAAATTTCAATTTTTTATATATGTGAATCAAGATCCATTAAAATAAATACCAAAAGGTGCCAACTGCTATATTCAATGCCATCTTGCAAGTCAATGAAAAGAGGTCTAAAAATTGGAAAAAAAAAAAATCTTTGAATCTCTCTTATTTTGCAAAATGTAACGGATTATTATTAAATTCCATTTATTTCTTACAAGTTATAATACATAATGTTAAGTTATAATAAAATAGAGGTTTAATTTCATTGTTATCCCATGATATGGAAATCGATGGAATTTGGTCATTTTAAAATCATTATTCAATTTTCAACTTCCAAATATCAAAATCAACTCAAATTGGGTCCAAATCCCTAGTTGTTGTCATCTTTTGGATAGAGATACTTATGTGACAAATGACTATCATACAAGGCATTGGGAGGTAAAAAAAAAAAAATGTGGGTCATACATAGTCACGTTAGATTACATGACCTGCATGTAACCCGTTCCATATTATTCATTTTCTCCATTTTAACCTAAGGTACGTTTGATATTTCTACCAATTTCTCCCAAATCTATTGCAACGGCGAGATGGGTGGTGAGACCGAAACTTCCAAAGTTACAAGCATGAGAAATAGATTTCAAAAGTGCTGCTACTATTGCGATAAGGAGGCATAATGACAATCCAGGCCGATGTTTTTATAGTTGCTTCAAAGGAAAAGTGGTTGCAATTTTTTTGCTTGACACAATGAGGAAATAACAGAGCATGAGAAGAAAATTATCAAAAAATTATTGAGAAATATTGATTTAATAGAAGATAGGTAGAAACTAGAAACTGTATGCAAGGGATTTGTGTTTCACTACTTCAATGGTTACAAAGCTGATGTTTCTAGTGCTAAAAATCATAGGATATAGGTCAAGGGCTAGGGGGCTCGGTTGCAGGAAGGTTGGGGCTAACATGGAAGGGGTTTGTTCCATTTCCAATGTATTGTGCAGTGTTTTGTTGTAATTTTTGTGATGCTTTAATATGTAATGTAATGATATTAGTGTAATGATGTCTTTTGAATGAAATTCTGCACTTGTTTTTGTCCAGACTTTGTTTTGTTTTCACAGGTTATTTAACATTTAAATTAATAAGAAGTTGCAAAACAATTATGACGTTTAATTATTTTGTTTTGGTTCTTTTATCTGGCTCTGATTGTGGATCAATTAATCAGTTTGACCAACAAAAAAATAGTGGCTAAATAATACTTGAAATAAGTGCTTGGAAATTTGATAAAATAACACCTAAAGTAACACTTGAATGAATTTGTGGAAAATTGGCCAAAATAACAACTAATAAACTGGAATAATGGCCAAATAGTGCTTATAAATGAATTGGCTAAATATTTGACAGAAGCACACCTCAAACAAGCGCTCAAAAATTTTAACAAAAGAACACCTAAATTTGATAGAAAATTGGCCAAAATAACACTTGAATGAATTGGCAGAAAAATGACCACAATAACTACTAATAAACTAGAATAAAATTTGATGGCCAGCAACCAAAATAAATTGTAGATATTGACACTTGAGAAATTAACATAATACTATGCAAATTGTATTGAAATCATTGACTAAGACAGTGCCAATTATAATGGCTTACAAAGGCAATCCAAATGAAATAACAATACCTAAGTCAAAATTTCAATGGATTTTAGATTTTTACAAAAGAAAGGCCAATTACAATGGCTTCCAAAATATACAAGATGCATTATTTTCTAAGTCTATCACTTAGCATTGGTTCCTTATCACTTGTCTGTGATTGTTGTGTGCAAACAACATGGTGGAGCCTCTTTCAACTACTTTCATTCATGTACTACAGTATTCCCTTTGTAGCACAAGGTTTGCCTTTCCTCATGAAGACCTTTTTCTTCATTTTACTTTTCAAATCTACATTGTTGGAGGTCTTTTGCATTGCTTTTCCCTTTTTGTTGGCAGCTTTAAATTGTACATTAGAGCTTTAGTTTTGGCCTATTGTAGCTGGACTTGGTGCATTAGATGCTGTTGCATTGGATGGTGCTACATTAGTTAATGTTACATTAAATGGCGCTACAATGGATGTGCAGTAGAGTTTGATGCTTTTCCTTTTTTATTTGAATCTTAATCCTTTGATTTCAAATTTTTCCTATATCTCACTATCTATCCTTGTCTTCCCCTTACAGTTTTTGACATGGTGCCTATATTGTTTGCATTTTGCATACTTGTATATTGAGTGATGCCTTCACAATTTGTTGGGATCCCTTTGCCTCTCATTTGGATTTTTTTTCTCATTTTTTTGGGCTTCCTAATGATGTCTTTTCATTGTAGGTGGTTGAATTTGATTAGCATCAGACTTTGGCCACAACTTCAGTCCATTATGGGATAAATGATGTGTTGGTAGCATTTTAGATATGTCTCCCAACTGCAAGAAGAAACAAGTTATGAAGTTACTATCAATATCACCAAAAATTTGAAAAGGAATAAATGAATAAACCAATACAATTTGTACACCTATAGTACTTGTTCACATAATCTTTAGGCATGTGGTTACACCATGCTATAGCTACCATTGAGTGGCAACATGGAAAGCTGGTTAGGTCTCACAGCTTATAATAGCAACTTTTTTTAGCAAGATTTGCAATGTATCTATCACTCTTCTTCTCAACTTCTTATTAGGCACATATTTCATCTCTCCTCCATCTTGCTATCTATTTATAACTCTCTTTTTATGACTTCTTTTTTTTTTTTTTTGTATCTTTAGACATAGTGAACATTGTATATTTTCACTGTTTTCCTATTCTTAATAAAATTTTCCATTAGGTAATACCCAATTTCTTCAACTAATTGTATGATAGGCTTATCCTTAAACTCTAGAATGGCTTTGTTGAATGCTTCACGCATGTTATTTACTTACAAGTGGCACTTAATGTGACTAGAAAAAGCAAATCTAGTCCATTATGAAGGATGGAATTCTTCTGTCATGTGCTTCCAAGCCTTATCATCCAACTTCTTGAACTTTTCCATGGCCATCTCATATTCTACAACAGTAATTGCTCTAACTACCTCCCACATAGCACACTTAAGATCATCTCTTGGAAGTCCTTTTTTGAAGTTGAAGCTAAGATGCTTTATGCAAAGGTGATGCTTGGTTCCTTTACTTAGTCCTTCAATAGCCTTTTCCAAACCCTATTGGAATCAACATAACAATAGTATCATAATAGCTTGCCAATTTTTCTTCTCAACAATAACATCATACTAATCAACCTACAATCCAACTTACTATTTTTTTTTCAACACTAACACTATACTATTATACAACAATAATGCAACAACCTAATCAGCCTACGATCCAGCTCACTAATTTTTTTTAACAATAACACCACATTATTATACAACAACAATTTAGCATACAATTCAACCAACTGATTTTTTTTTTCAACAATTAAATTCTCATACCTTTTGTTGTTCTAAAATGAAAGACTAAACATGCTCAAATACGGGTCCTATATCTTGTATTAATTTCTCCATAAACCATTTCTAAGAATCTATTATTTTAGTTTCCACCACTCCAGAGGGAATTGGAGGCATTTGAGTGTTTCCATCTTTGTCAATGGCTGCAAGTAGTTATCTCTTTCAAAAAGCATCCATCCAAGCAAATCAAAGGTATACAACACTCCGCAAAGGCCTTTTTACAACCATCAAAGCAAACATACATTCTCTAAAAAATTGGAAGCATTTGTAATGATGGCCTATTCACATTAATGACAACAGAACTACCCTTATTACTTTTAAATAATTCCTTCTATAACTCCATAACTTATTATATTAATCTTCTGAAGAACCCTCTACGAATTCTAATGCCTTCCTTTTAGCCCTGTATGCTTGGCCTTTAGAGAGATGGACACCCTAATCCTTTTTAGCATCATTCTAAATTATCTTATAATCAATATCTGGATTCTCTTTCATAGCATCCATGAATTTCACTCTTAGCAGCTTTGTCTTTGTTTGTGAGTTTCTAAATTGCCTAGGGCAAGTATGAACATCATCCAACCTCCTAACTTGTTATATTTGTCTAAGAGTATCTAAACCAATCGTTAGGTAAAATGGGCAACCTTTTTTACACCTCACCACTAAACTCTTCTTATTATCTTTGTCAACCCAAATTCCTTGGCAATGTCTGTAGTGGTGGACAACATCTTTTACATTATTTTTGTTTGCAAAGTCAAGTTCTACTTTAAATTTGATTTCTTTCCCATATTTTGGCATTTGAAATCTAGGAAACTTTTTGAATCTAGGCCTTGATCTATCATGTTCTTGTTCCTCATCGAAAACATTTAGAATGTCTAGATCATTAGACTCACCATTTTTAGCTATCCATTCTTCATCAAGAGTTGTCAATTGGCTCTTTAGAGTGCTTTGCTTCTCTTTTGCAGCAGTGTGTCTTTGTTATTTTTTTTTATGTTACTTAAATCCTCACCACCAAGTAGATTCCAATAATCATTCTTAGCATAATTGCTCTTTTCCATGTCTAAATCAAAGGTTACACTGGCTTCCTCTAATTCATCTAAGTATTCAATCCCAACCTTAAACATATCCCCTAGTAAAGTTTTGGCGTGGTACCTTCCATCATAGGACATGTAGGACTTATATTTCAAATAGGTTACTAGTTGACCTACACCAAAGGAACAAAACTTGTTTGAGTATATTTTCTGCACTCTCTGTACTCTTCCTCCAACATAGTTCAATATGGGTTAGTTTTCATTCACAAATTTACTACCGTGGTAAATAACAAGGTCAAATAATTAAGTTGGAGTAACTTTACAATATGGGAAAAATTAAAAATTAAGAACTAAAATTAATTAAATTCTAATTGAATAAAAAAGGAATTTTAAAGGTTGCAAATGTTACTATTTTAGTTAGAAGAGGGAATCAAATATTCCATTATGTGCAATTCCAATAAAGAAAAAGACATTAAAAAGCAGGGGGACCATTGTCTTGAACAAAATCAGCTCAAAAACCTACACATGTACTCATATTTTTTTTATATAAAATAAAGATACCCACTCACTATTATAAAACGTAGAAAAGAACCCACTAACTATTCAAACATCACATAAAAAATTCACCTAATATTTTACATCATAATATAATTGTAAGAAACCAGAAGTAGCAGCAAAATGCAATAAAAATAGGTTTTCGAAACCTTACCTTAATTGATATTCAAGTGGGTCTATCCACTAATAATCCTAATGTATGGCGTCAGTCAACATCAGAGACATCCATTGTTTAAAATTACCCATTCTTTGATCCATTCTTTTGACAATATAGATTAGTTTTAGAAAAACAAAAAACAACTGTTTATAAGATTTAGGAAATTTGGGAAAACAAGGGCAAAGTTTGTGATAGAATTAAGGCCATTATGCCTCTCAACCAAGGGTCACGTGCCTTTCATGTTATTTGATGTGACTACGTGGGATCTACAATTTTTTTTTCACCTCATAGTGCTATGTAGGATAACCATTTACCACGTAGACATTTCTGTCCAAAATATGATAACAATTAGGGACTTAAACCTAATTTGGGTTGATTTTGGTATTTGGAGATCCAAAATTGGATAATAGTTTTAAGAGGGACTAAAAGTAATTGATTTCCATATTAGGGGGATCAAAAATGAAATTATGTCTAAAATAAAATACTACAATTTTGTAGTCATGTTGTAGTCTCCAAGCCATAATTTCATGTTTTAATCTTTAAAGATGGTTATCAAAGGTTAAAGACCTTCTAAATAGTCACTATTCTAGACTGATCTTTTTTAATAATTTCATGCTGTAATTGTTATCGATAGTTATAAAAGGTTAAAGACCTCATAAATTGTCATGATTATAGGTTTTTTTTTAATTATTAAAAATGTTATCTGTTCTTAACTTTGATCAATTACACTTAACTATTAGTTTTGTTAATAATGATCAATTAAGTACGATTGACTGAATTTTGTTTAGAATTACTTTTTATTTTAACCTACTCATATAATTTTAAAACTTATAAGATTAAGAGACAATATGATGAGACTCAATTTTAAAATTTTTAGAGTTAATGGCCAAATTCATCTTTACAAGATATGTATAACATAAAATTAATCTTGAACTTTATACTGATATCAATTAAATCTAATTTTATTTAAATTGACATCAAATTAATTTTTCTGTTAATATTTTTATTTGCTTTTGCAAATGACAAGCTTTTTAATTACATGATCGTTTGTGGTTTTATGTGGGCTTATTAATTTACAAATTAAAATTTCCAAAATTCTTCTAATATGAAGTTTTGAAATTAAGGAAAAAAAAAACCTTATTTGAGAATTAAATCCTTAAAACTGTTATTGCAAAACCTAGTTTCCAAATTCCTTAAATTTTAGTTCCGAATTGCACTTAAGGTCGAGAAAAAGCTCCAGGGGAAGAAACTTGTTAAGGAGAAGAAATTGAAGGTAGCAGAAAAGGCTCTACCAATAGAGAAGAAACCAAATGCCAGAAAGAAACTATCCAAGATTTGTTGTTAATTTTGGCATTTAAGTTCTATTGTTGAATTTAAGATTAATGAGTGGATTCAATGATGGAAGCTCCATGGAATAGGGTGGCTAGAGATTTAGTAAAAATGACACTTTGAGAGAGAGCTACAATTAGTAATTTTACAACCACACAAGCTTGCTAATGGTTTCCTAGCCACGCAAACTCTGGAGACGAAGATAGAGTTTAGAAAATTTAGAAAGTTTGAAAAGATTTCCAAACAAAAGAGAAAAATAATCTTTCAATTCAGTATTTTCTTTCTTGAAATTGTTCAATTCATAATTAATTTTGACTAATTTAACAGTTACACAAGCTTACTAACAAGAAGATTAATGGAAGGATTCAATTGATGCCAGTTTAAAGTTTAGAATTAATTTAATATCATGCATATCTTCAAAGACGAACTTGACCACTAACTCAAAATTTTTATTTATTTATATGTTTAGTCATTTAAACTTGGTTAAAATTCATTTTAATCATAGTATATCTTGTATTGTTTGATTTAAAACTCATGACTCATAAATCGTGATCCTTTTTTCATAAAGATTTCAATAAAATATAAATTTATCCATTTCATACTTGCAATGGAGATAAATAAAATTAATGGAACATTTAGTTGGAGAATTTTAGAGACTGGTAATGGAATAAAAAAAAATTAATTTTCTTACTGAGTATTTGATTCACATGTAATGCAATATATTACTGTTACTTAATTTTAATGAACTCTCCATTTGAAACCCTTCTCTTGCTTAAAGTTTTAGAAAACGTTATCTACAAAAAAAAAAAAAACACATATCTCTCTCTTCTTCTCTTACCTTTGTAGCTTTCGCCACCTCAAACTACCACTACTTACTATCGTTGATAATTAGTTACTACTTCTTTTCGTCGTTGACTACTATCCATCACTATTGATCACTGTCCAAAACCATTACTACTGTTGACTTTTGCTTACCATCATTTACTACTTTTCATTGTTGACTACTGCCCATTACTACATACAACTGCTGACCATTGTTTATCACCCTTTTGTCGATGACTATTGTCTATCATTACTTTTCGCCGTTAATCATTGCCTACTGTTACTAGCGTTGTTAATTACCATCCACCATTATCTATCACTGTTGACTACTGTTTATTATCACATATCGTCATTGATCACTACTCACAACTACCTATAATTATTGACCATTGCCCATCCTTACATATTGTCGTTAACTGTCGCCTACAATCACATATTATTGTTGATCATTGTTCATTATCATCTATCGTTATTAATTATTATTTATAACTGTTGATCATCATCTAACTAAATAATAAAAAAGAGAATTACAAATAATATGATTTTATTTTCTCACTAAACCAAACATATAAAAAAGTAATTGTTATTATTATTTTTATCATTTTTTTGATTATATTTTTTTTTCATTTTATAGGTTGAATCAAACGTTTTTAATAGAGTGTACTATAAATTTTTATACGATATTGGTATTGCAAATCAACATAATCGTAGCATTTTTTTTTTAAATAGTCTTGGCAAAATTTGAATTAGGCTTATCATACCTACTTCAGTTTTTTAAGTGATTCCCCCCTCATTTTGTGTGGTGTAATATTATATCACTTTGCTAGCGAGGAATTCTCAAGTACATGTAATCTACTACATGAATTTATTAACTATTTTCACATGTATATATAAACATAAGTTAGTTTTTAACTAACCATCTACTAATAATATATTTTAGTTGTTCATATATTAACAATTCAAATTAACATTTTTTTCCATTTAAAATATTATTTTAAATTATCTATTGTAGAGTATTAAATGCACTAAGTATTTTTTTTTCTCTTAACCCATATAATCAGCGTATTAATTAATATCAATATACTATGGATAAACCCCTTAAACCCCAAATGCAAAAGCTACAGATTTCTCCAT
This sequence comes from Saraca asoca, assembly GCA_026873985.1. Taxonomy (NCBI): domain Eukaryota; kingdom Viridiplantae; phylum Streptophyta; class Magnoliopsida; order Fabales; family Fabaceae; genus Saraca; species Saraca asoca. The sequence continues at coordinate 24,919 of JANHAO010000353.1, forward strand.
TGACGAGCTTTGGCGCTTCCACCCACCCACAGCACCTAATCCAAAACATTGTTTTCCTCTAACTGTATTCTTCAATCCATTCTCCTCCATCTCGGATTCTGAAGGCATAAATGGACCTCATTGTCCCATATAGACCAAACCCACTTCTGGCTTCGTCATCAGTACTCACTCAAACGTCTCAAAATTCCAACCTTTTCAGGTTAACCGCATTACACAGGTCAAAAATTTCTCGCAGAAAATCAAAGTTTCACGTTCTAGCTTCCTCAAATCCAGATGGGGCAAATGGGTTTTCCTGGTCAAGTGTTAGTCGATCGTTTCAGCATGGTTCGAAGCGGTTTTGGTTAAAATTTGAAGAGATGGTGAAGAAGGAAACTGGGTTTGATTTAGAAGATGCAAATGTGAAGGTGGGCGAGTTTGTGGGGCAAGTTAAGGATGGCGTGGAGACGGTTGGCTCTGAATTGGAGAGGTTTAAGACTCATTGGGTACCTGAGTTTGTAAATTGGAACCGTTGGGAACTATGGAAGGTAAATTTTTATAATTTACTTAGAATTGCTTTAATTCTTGTTTGGGAGAACCTGGATTATTTCTTCAGCAGATCATCCTTAACATTAAGCCTATGTTTCCATTATGACACTTGCCTTCTTGAACCCTGAAATTTCACTTTTATTTTTCATGGATAAGTAATTTGGTCACAATGTCTGACATATGTATTCGGAAGTAAAAATATGTTACTACTTACTTCCAAGTCGAAGTGCACTAATAGGATTTCCAGATGTCTGCAGCAAGTAAGAAGGATCTCCCTTCATGCCATTGCACTACCTCATTTCCCAAATTTCATTTCAACATTAAGATCAATAACTAACTTTAGCATAATACAAGCTGTGATTCATTCCAATGAGACAACTAATTTCCACAATCTATAACAATGCGATGCTGAGGTCTACTGTTTTTCCATTTTCTTGCGCATATTATATTACCTTATTACATGATATATCCATTGTTGCAACTTGTTATCCGCTGAAGTTTAATTGTAAATTTGTGGCATGATGAAAAGTGCTTTTCAAATATCTGATAGCGTGCATTTTATGTTCTCTTTCTTCTTTATCATCATCTTGTTCTTCTCGATCGAAAGTTTGTGTTCTCTTTCTTTAGTGTGTAAAGTATATTTATTCATATAAGATTGCACATGTTTGATCAGAAATATGGGTTAACTACTATTTAGTATTTATGTATTCTTATCCTTCTAGAACTTTACTGTATCTTTCTGAAACTTCTAATTGAAAGAGAAGTGATGGGAATTTTAATACCTGCATTGCCAAATTGGACTTGTTTAAGATTCAACTCTCTCTCTCTCTCTCTCTGTTTTGCCTTGTGTTCTTTCTTATAATCTAAACAATATCCATTTTTCTTGTTTCAGGATGTCAAGAACTGGGAAGCTAAGCGAATTGCTTCCCTGATTCTTTATATATTTGTTGCTGCATTTGCTTGTAGGGGGATCTATTTAGCAATTCAAGTGCCTTATCTAAATCGTCAAAGAAAAGAATTAACAGAGGCTTACATGGAAGCATTAATTCCAGAGCCTTCCCCCAGTAACATTAGAAGGTAAGTTAATTTTCAATTGTCACAATGCATTCAAAACAATCACAGTTGTTTTATATATTCTTTTTCCATATCAAAATATTAGTTTCTATTGCGTTAGAACTTAAAATGCCATTTTTTAATAACTTCTGCATTTATGTATGTTTGTGTGTGTGTGTATCTATATTATATAATGAGTGAATTTAATAAAATCCAAAATGAGAGTTCCTATCCGGTTAGTAAGGTTATTCAATTTCTATAAAGAAGGAAAAAAAAAAAAAAGAAAAAGAGGCAAGTTTCTTAAATAAGCCAAGACACAGTGAATGCAACTGCTGCCCATACCAAGCACCTTCTGAACAGACATATTAACTGAAAACAGAAAGATTCATATAGAATGATTACTGCCATAACCATGGAAGTCAGAATCGTACGATTCCTAGTTCGAATCATGTTATTCGAGTTGATTCCAAGCAAAAAGGATTTGAATCTTGAACGGAATGGAACGCAACCTTGAATCGTGCCAGAATCGGAGGAACCGTGCAGTTCCTTGCAGTTCGGCGAAGCAGAGGACGATTTGGCCTCCCCAGTTTCCTGTACTTTTGTTTCTCCTTGCGGGATGCCTTCTGTTTGTCCTTGCAGACGCAGAACTGGGTCAGCCCATTTCTGGGCACGACCTGGTATAAAAAAAAGACCTGTGAGGGGGCCTGTTTTCTTTTTTTCCTTTTTTACTTTAAAACTTAACTATCTCACATTATCCTTCACTTTTACCCTCACCCATCTTCTAAAACCCTATTTTTTTTTTACCTTGAAGCCCCACCACTATCTTGAAACCCATATTGTAATTTTGAGTTTATCATATATATTAGAGAAGTAGTATGTTTTTTAGCTTAAATTATGATTTTTTTTTTGTCATCTATGTTTACATTTTATTATATGCAGCATAAAACATACTATTTTCATATTGCTTTGTGAATTTTACCGATTCATAATTCGCTTTGATTCACGAGTTAAAAAATTGACCAATCGATTCGCGATAGGATTCATGATTCGATAACCTTGGCCATAACTACTAGCTTAAATCTTGATTTCTAATTTCTTTTATGTTGATGGCATTGGGCTTTCAAAGAGGATATAATTTTTCTATTTGCGGTGACCATTATTATACAAACTTCATTTGTTGAACCTTTTGATACCCCGTTCCTGCATGTGTTCTTGCCTGTAATATTGGCAATCTCCTCAGAATATCTAAAACAGTAAAACTTTGTTGCCTGGGTTTACCTCTGACCTGATAGCCATTAGAGTTGGTACATTTTCTGACCTTTCTGAATCCTGAATTCTGAAATCGTTGCTTGTTCTGGATGTCATAATGCATCCATTCATCCTGGATTTTTGTCAATTTTCATACTTGCAGATTTAAGAAGGGTATGTGGAGGAAGACAACGCCGAAAGGTCTGAAATTGAAAAAGTTTATTGAAAGATCTGATGGAACACTTGTTCATGATAGTTCTTATATTGGAGAGCATGCATGGAATGATGAAGATGCTAATGAGGAAAAGGTAAAACAAATCATTGAGAATGATGAAAAACTAGACAAGGAAGAGAAGAAAGAACTGGCCAAAGGCTTGGGCATTTCGGGTTAGTTTAGTGGTGCCTCTGCCCATTGATACTTTATATAAATTGCTCCAAACTTATTTATTTCTGTTATTCTTCTTGGTTCATTGACTTTTGATTCTTTTGTTCTGTATTGATTTTGTTCTTATTTTAAATTGATTTTAAGAATTTTTGTATTTGAAAATAATAGTAATAATTTTGGGTTGCCTGATGTTTCTTTTATTTCTGTTTATAAACTAAAATTTATAGGAACTGCTGTATATAGACTTCTAAAGGGTCATTTCCAATAAAATGATAATGATAAGTGGCAAAGGACTTCGCCCTGCATTCAAATATTGTGTAAGCATGACATTCGATGCTAGGAATCTTAGCAAGTGAACAATGAAACTGGGACAAGTTTCCCAGGAAACAAAAAGGAGATTTTCCTTCTTCAGTCAAATGATTGATCCTATCTTAGTTTTGACTAATACATTGTTGCTTTATCCTCTTGCTATCTTGCCAATAAATCTTTTTATTGAAGTCATGGTAGAAAGGGCTAAGATTTCCCTGCTTCATGTAAATTATTGGATATAATGACCATAACAGAGCTTAAACTTAAACCTAGATACTAATTGCTATGAGTCCCCTACCTAGGAGCTCAGTCTTCCACTTAATACCCCCATAACTGATCTGCTGTCCTATGTGCTGATCCTACCTGCTTCTAGAGATAAGAAGTATGCTTCTACTGAAGATATAAACTTTTGGTATTCAACCTATTTCCCAACCTTCTCTCCCTTTGCAACATGAATGGAACAAACCCTAGTATGCTTTTTATCTCTTTTTTTAGTCTGAATATAATATTTCCTCAGAAAATATCCTCTTTTCATGTACTCACTTTCTTTCTCTATCCAAAAAAAAAAAAAAAATCTCAGAAGATAGTTTTTGGTTCCTCCATATAGCTATTTGAAGTTAGGCTGTTGCTTACTTTGTTCTAAAGTGAATAGTCCCCTTTATCGGACTATTTTTCTTGGAGTTAGGTCCTTTAAGCGGGGCCAGTAAAAATCCATTCATTGAATTTGGTTTTGTAGTGTTCATGTGGTGTTGTTTATTTGCTTTAAGAGTTGATGACTAAGGTTGTGTTCTTTGAACATGGCATACTGTTAAAGGTCTCAATTTTTGGGCTGACCTATTCATTGTGTTTGAGATTTTCAAATTAGAACTATAATGAGAGATTCTTTTAATATTCAATTGTGAGACTTTTGTGCATTTGCATGCATCCCTTATAAATGTGTTCTATAAATATTACAAACATAGCTCAATGCTAACTATGATCATTGACTCATTATTGAGGTGGTGGAAATTGAAATCAATTTTTTTAGGAGTTTGGTTTCATCTTTATATGTATGCATGGGCATTTTAGTTTCTATCCTTTAGATTCCAAGAAAATATAATTTTCATGTTCACTTCACAGGTGATGTTCAAACTGCTGGCACATGGCGGGAGAGACTTAAGAAATGGAATGAGATCCTAGGAAAAGAACGCCTTACTGAACAATTGGATTCCTCAAATGCTAAATATGTAGTCGAATTTGACATGAAAGAGGTTGAAAATAGTCTTCGGAAAGATGTGGTAGAAAAGGTGTCAGCCTTGCAGGGAACGAGAGCATTGTGGATCTCCAAGAGATGGTGGCGCTATCGTCCTAAACTTCCTTACACTTATTTTCTTGACAAGCTTGACAGTTCTGAGGTGAAATTCTGTATTCTTGTTTTTCCCCCTTCTTGAAGAAATATTGCTATATTATGTTGCTAAGGAGTACATATTTTATCAATTACTAATTAGCAACAGGGTGCACTCCACTGCATTTATTTTATATATATATATATATATATATATATTCTAGTTTCATTTATATTCTTGTAAAATCATAGGACAAAAAATACTAAAAATAATAAAAATGAATTTTATATATGATTTAATAATATGGATTCTATAATTTTCTTGATGATGATTTAAGAATATAAGTTTTCTGTAATAGAAATAGAAAAGTAAGACAAAGGGTTTGCTTCTTTATATATAATATGGAATGTAGAGTTTAAAAAAGGTAAGAATTTAAACAAATATATATTATTCCAGAAAGTTTTACATGTGAAAATATATAGCATTGCAGATTGAGATGCTTAGTCTACAAATTGGAATTTAACATATTAAGTTGCAGATTCTCCCTACATCTGCCTTCAATGCTGAGGTTCTGGCACCGAGGAGCTGATCTCAGGGGGTGGAAGCCACATTTTGTGATATAAATCACTTGATTTTTTCAAATCCAATGGCGAGCATAAGTAGTTAACATACATAGAACACACACTTTGGTGTTGAAGAACCACTTAACCTAAAAGTTGAGGCTATTAGGTGTCCATTTTCTCAAGTTTCCGATATAGCATTTGGAGTTTAATTTTTATAGTTTAGCTGTAAAGCACAGAAACTAGAATTAATCACTGTTATTACTTCTGAAAACAAGGATCAATCATTGTGACTAATCAATAATTTGAAAAACAAAACAGCATGTCACCATTGACAGCAAAAGAGTAATGGAGATTGTGGCTTGTAACTCCTGGTAGGACTGAATGGAAAAATTAATCTGTAGAGTGGATTTTAATTTGTTTCAATAAAAAATTCATGTAGCTGACCCGAAATTTTTGCAGTAAGGCATTTTCATCTCTCTCTCTCTTTTTTTTTTTGTGTATAATCATGGGAAATACAAATTTATTGACTCAAACTGTGAATTGGTAATGACTGAATACATCAATTATTAGTGATATGGGCAGCGCTCTCCATTCTTTGCTTGTCATGTGAAGTCCGTAAGAATCATTAAACTATTATGCACATCAAGCTTTTGACAAGCCAGAGGGAAGTTTCTGAAGTATATTGATTTGGACAGGTTGCAGCTGTTGTCTTTACCGAAGACTTAAAAAGATTGTATGTGACAATGAAAGAAGGTTTTCCACTGGAATATGTTGTAAGTTGCTTGCGAAATGTTACTGCTGATCAGAAATCTCTCTTCATGATAATAGCTGATTAACTCATTTCTTATTTGGTAGGTTGATATTCCTCTTGACCCTTATTTGTTTGAGATGATCTCAAGTTCTGGAGCTGAGGTAGATCTACTTCAGAAAAGGCAGAGCCATTATTTTATGAAAGTTGTGATTGCGTTAGTGCCTGGAATGCTGATTCTTTGGCTTATAAGGGAGTCTGTGATGCTTCTACATGCCACTTCTAGGCGCTTTCTTTATAAAAAGTATAACCAACTTTTTGACATGGCTTATGCAGAAAATTTCATTCTGGTAAGCTTTAGATTTAAAATTGTGAACTATACCAATTCGGTGTATCTATGCCCAAATTTGAAGTAATCTTGTATGCAATTAACTTGTGCTGACACATGATTGTTTCATTTTACAATTTACAGTAGTTATGCTTTTTTTTTTCCTGTCATGACATGTGAATTTGAGCAAGGTAGCTTCTAATATTTTTCTTTATTTGCCCCTATATAATGGTTGTCCATTTCTCTCATTTTTAAACACCTATTATTTTTCAGCCAGTTGGAGATGTTGGTGACACAAAATCAATGTACAAAGAAGTAGTACTAGGGGGTGATGTTTGGGATCTTCTTGACGAGTTGATGATCTATATGGAAAACCCTATGCAGTTCTTTGAGAGAGGTGTGCAGTTTGTGCGGGTAAAGTATTCACTTAGATATTTCTGCAGCTAGTTATGTTCCTAAATTCTTTGCTTTAATTCTCAAGAAATACAAAATCAGATATGTTTATTATTGATCAAGCACATTACAGGGAGTTCTCCTCTCTGGACCTCCAGGAACAGGAAAAACTCTCTTTGCCAGGACACTTGCCAAAGAAAGCGGATTGCCTTTTGTTTTTGCTTCTGGTGCCGAGTTTACGGATAGTGAAAAAGGTGGAGCAGCCCGGATCAATGAGATGTTTTCTATTGCTAGGAGAAATGTAAGCATAGCATTATTCTGACATCAAAGCAAATATGGATGTTTTCATTAAAATTTTTTTAGTATTCTGTGATACACATTGTTAGAAAGTAATATTAGTAATTAGGTTATATATTATAGGCTTAGGTTATGTTATGGGCTTGCTTGTAGTGCACCCAAAGTTAAGGGTTTTATAGAAGCATTAAGTTTATATCTAATGTATCAGTTTGGTCGTTATCATTCAATAATATTTGTGTTCTCCAACTCTCCCTAGCTTCTCTACTTCTTCCCCTTCCTAAGCCATAATTATTTTCTCGACACACATGTTTTTGCATCCATGTTATCTATTGGTTAGATTGATAGGAGTTAGATGTCATGGATTCTTGCAAATCTTCGGTCACAATTTTGAGTTGTATTCATAGACAAGAATACATTCTTCCATCCAACAGCTCTGAAACATCATATCCATAAGCGCTTGTCTGTCCAGTCACTAAGTCACTAAAGACATGCACTGGAAGATAGAGAACTTGTCCTTTCTGAGATTGCCTTCTAGTGTATTAATTCAAATCCAAAAACTTCCCTTGATGAGCTTTAGCCTGCAGTAGAGTGTGCTTTTATATGTCTTAGCCTTTTTTTATGAGTTGCAATTTTATTTTATTTATTTTTGCATTTTCCAAGTCTCTTTCTACATAGACAGCCAACAGCATTTGGACTAACAGGAAGGAATCTAACAAATCAATCTACTGCTTGTTCGCATCCTGTAAAAATTATTGCACTTCTCTTCATTTGAGAAGCTCTGTACCCGAACAGCCCCCAAGCTAATCTTCTTAAGTCAGCATTGTTCCTTAGCTAAAACTTGGGGGACATGAATTGTGATTATTCTTTATGTTCATGTAGGCTCCCTGTTTTGTATTTGTGGATGAAATAGATGCTATTGCTGGAAGACATGCAAGGAAGGATCCAAGGAGAAGGGCAACATTTGAGGCTTTGATTGCACAGCTTGATGGGGAGTAAGTTTTTTACTTTGAAAATAGCGTATTATCTGACATTTGAAATTTTACATCATGGAAATTTATGTTGGTCATAGTATGTTGTGGTGGTAGGTTGATGATGCAAAAGAGTCAAAGGAAAATTGTTCTGTGACACTTAATTAGAGAAATGAACTTAATGTGTGAGTGTGAGACAGGGCATTCTAAACTAAAATGCCAAAGTTTACATTTATTAAGAGAAGTTGGCTTCTATAGTGGGTAAGTTGTAACCATTGTCTGTAATCTTATCTTTCTGTTAGGTGTAAGGTGAGGAGATAGAGAAGAATTTTGTGTTTGCACATTTACCAAACATAAACACAGAGTTAGAAGTTAAAGAATTTATCGAGTAGACATGCCACGCTTCCTTGGAAGTACTGCAACGTATTTACCTTAACAATTAAGAAATAGAAAAGGCCCTTTCTTGTTTGAAGGAGCCAGAAAAGAGGAAATATAGGATGCAATATAATCAGACTCTGAATTGTAAAAATCAATTTGTATTGATGGAGCCGCACTAAAGGAAGGTAGATAAAGTAATGAAATAGTAGAAGGGAAAAGTGCAAAATACACCCTTCAAATTTGGAGTGGTTGGATTTTGTCCCCACTAACTTTGAAAACTTGGAAATTAAACCTTAAAATATATAAAACTTGACATTAACACCTATCATTCATTTAATTAACTGTTTTATGAAATTACGTGTTTTTTCATAAACTTTTTAAGCAAGAATTACTATATTATTGTATGTTGGTTTGTCATGTCATTTTTTTGCACATAGTATCGTAACTCATTTTCATGTATTTCATTAAAATTCTATATATCTAATTTAATTTCTATTAATTATATTATATAGAAATTATTTGCGAAAAAATGACATATAAACCAACATACAATAATAGCATAAAATAAAAAATCATGTAATTTAATAAAATGGTTGTTAGGAAATAGAGATAAAATATATGACTAACAAGTTCTGAGGTTATTTAGTTAGACTATAATACTAGAGATGAGTCATAAGTTTAGATAAGTCAATAAGTTAGAGTGTTATTAGAAATCTACCTCTTATATAGACTATATAAATAGAGGAGTAGGGTTAAGTCTTGCAATGTAATTTAGTTATCTTGTTTCAGTCAATAATATTTTCTCCCTATTTCTCTCTAGCCTCTCTCTATCTTTTCCCTTGTCCTAACCCTAATCATTTTCTCAACAATGGTTATTTGTGTGGATGATGGGTGTTAATTCCAATTTTTGTATGGTTTAAGGTTTTGATTTCCAAGTTTTCAAAATTGGTACGTGCAAAATCCAACCAGCACAAACTTGAAGGAGGCATTTTGCATTTTTCCCATAAAAGAAGTTTTCCTGTTGGCTCATATATAAACCTTGTTTTTGTGATCACAATATCAACCTTCACAAGCATTAACACAAGAAAAAGGGTTTTGCAACTCACTATGTGTTCAAAAGGGGATCTCGTTCAGGAATTTTTATATTTAGGCATGTTAATAATCTGGCAAAGTCCGTACTGTAATTTGTTAACTCATGTTTTACATGACAGTTTATTTTCATACAATTCCTTCTTGTTTCTTCCATCTTTTCTTTCTCTGCTACAAACCCTCTTGTCGACTGCTCTCATATTGAAGCAATCTGTTCATTTGTATTAACCAGATGCTTCATATCAAGTCTGATACGACAGCTTTGACAGCTAGTGTTAATGTCCTATAGTTAAGAGTAGTCTCGTCCTTTAGGTAACTCAGTGCTAATGTGGCGAGAGGTGATGCTGTAGTGAATTCTAATGGAGGATGAGACTCATGAGAGGGGTCAACCCAGAGGTTCAACAGGTGGAGCAGCCACCAAACTAACCCTTAAAACTCACCCTAGGGCTTCAAACCACCCCTGCCCGCCAATGTATTTTCTTGAATTTTCTATATCTTAATTAAATTTTCTGCATTACGAAACTTAGAAGATAGAAGTTGGTAGTTTACTAGTTTTATCGCAGTTCATTCCTTATATTTATTTGACAAGTTGCTCACTCTCTCTCTTTTTAACTCATGAATATACTTTTCATAATGAAAACCATTGCAATCATCCCTGAAGCTCATAATGTGTTGAAGCCTTATCTGTTTTTGTTACTGTTGTAATCCCAATTTGTTTTTATGTAAAATCGTCTTACAGTTTTACTTGTGCATTTGCCTTTGCAATTTTCATTAAGCTTTGTATCTTAAGATTTTATTTTCAGTATTATTCTTTTCTTGCTAATAGTATTATTCTCGTCAATTTATGATATTAGGAAGGAAAAAACAGGTGTTGACCGTTTTTCCCTCAGACAAGCTGTTATATTCATCTGTGCCACAAATAGGCCCAATGAATTAGATCGTGAATTTGTTCGTCCAGGACGTATTGACCGTCGTCTTTACATTGGTTTGCCTGATGCAAAGCAGAGAGTCCAAATTTTTGGTGTACACAGTGCAGGAAAGCAACTTGCAGAGGATGTAGATTTTGAGAAGGTATATGGTTTGTCTTTATTTTTGGTTTATTGCTTATAGTTTACACATTTCCACAGAGGAAGATGATTAGTTAAATACACACAGTTCACTTATTGAACGTGCTCAAGCTATCCCCAACCAAAAGAAATGGCTTTGCTTCTTGGAAGATTGACAATTTGAGCAATACAATATGTACTATGGACAGTTCAATTTCTCTAGGTTGTTAGGGTAGTGACATTCAATCTCTTACTATTTTAACCATGTTTTCTTGTCAATACTCACTTTTAACTTTTTTGTTGGTCAAATATGGAATGTGCTATGAGTATTTATTGAAGAAGCACCAGGGCCATGGGAGAGCTTTATATTATTGCTATGCCCCCTAGTCTTTAATTTATTGTATGTATTAGTATATCCATTCTGGCTCAATGTCATGTAGATTTACTTTCTTCAGTTGTCTGCAAACATAGCATGGAATCATTGGAGGGGCCAGAGTATGATGTACAAATACAAAGGATCTTTATGAAAAGTATAAAAACTTAAAGGGGGTCAAACATCCATTTTTGTATAAGATATTCTCAAAACCTAGAGCAAAAAGTTGAATTTTCATAACTTCTTCTAGAGCCTATGTAGCTCCGTCCTGTCTGCAAACTGGTGCTATCCTTCTGAAGTTCGAGTGTATAGGTGACATATGACCTGCATAGTTCTGACTGTTGCTGCTCTCTTTCTTCCACCTAAACAGCTTGTCTTCCGTACGGTTGGATTCTCTGGAGCAGATATAAGAAACCTTGTAAATGAAGCAGCAATAATGTCGGTAGGTTGTTCTTTGACATTGTTTTTCTAGAGGGTAAATTATTTGTTATTTACGCCTTGCATTGTTTTTCAAGCAGTTTTTTTTTTTCAAAAGGTAGTAATGTTATCCTTAAGAAAGATTTGTGTGATGATGTACCATTTATTCAACTATAGCTTTTATTTTGCCTTTGTTGGTCATAGAAATTTCTTCTTGGTTGCAGGTGAGAAAAGGGCATCCCAAAATATTCCAGCAAGATATTGTTGATGTATTAGATAAACAACTGCTTGAGGGTATGGGCGTCCTTCTCACTGAGGAAGAGCAACGGAAATGTGAAGAAAGTGTATGTTTGTTAGTTCTTATTATTATTATGCGCATGATGTAATAAAGATTTTATTAATTAAGAATTTTTTCCTATACTATAGGTATCTTTTGAAAAGAAGAGACTGCTTGCTGTGCATGAAGCCGGTCATGTTGTTTTAGCGCACTTATTTCCTCAATTTGACTGGCATGCATTTTCACAGCTTCTGCCAGGCGGAAAGGTATGATGTCTGCTTACAGCAATGTGCAAAATGATGATATAATGATTATGCATTTGCCATTATAAGGGCTTTGTGTTCCACTTGAGCAGGAAACTGCAATATCTGTATTCTACCCTCGAGAAGATATGGTAGACCAAGGTTATACAACCTTTGGCTACTTAAAGATGCAAATGGTAGTGGCCCATGGTGGTCGTTGTGCTGAACATGTTGTGTTTGGAGACGATATTACTGACGGAGGAAGAGACGATCTTGAAAGGATAACAAAGGTAATTGATGCACTATTTTACGGGATTCTTGCTACTTCAGATAAATGCTACAGATAGGGTTATTGTAGGCTGAGTTGATGAAAATAGCAACACAATTATGCAGCTCAGTAATTTTAGCTTATTGGTGATAATAATAGATGTGCAAACTGGAAAATATAAGGGACATATGAAAGGAGAAAATATGTCACAATTGTACTTCTCTCCGTTGTTGTTAGTATCTTACGATTTCAAGTATGTGGTTTATCTGCATGGTTTTATTATACATGCAACTGTTTTATATTTGGTCTTGTGAATGATCCTGAGTTTCTATAGTTCTTGAAGTTTACATCTTCTGGTACATTGTACATGTTAATACATTTGTGTTAAGTAAATAAGTTCCCTTCTCACAATTTTATTTTTAGATTGCTAGGGAGATGGTAATCAGCCCTCAAAATAAAAGGTTGGGGTTAATTGCTTTGACAAAAAGGGTTGGCTTAGTTGATCGACCAGACAATCCAGACGGTGAATTGATAAGATATAGGGTATGTTCTTCACAGCTGCAAATAAACAATGTTTGCCCCTCTTTTGCACACATGAATAATTAACTTTTTCCTTTTCATTTTTAGTGGGACAACCGTGAAGTGATTCCTGCTAATATGACAGTAGAGGTGTCTGAACTCTTTACTAGGGAGTTGACGAGGGTAATTATGATTTTGCTGACCTTTAATCTTGAATGTTTTTATGCATTTTGAAAAGAATTCTCCGAAGCCCTGTCTGCTTCATTGTATATTTGCCAATCTTAATCTAATTAAGCCTCCTGTTGTATTGAATTTGTAGTTGGATGTCCTATGGATGTCAACAATAGTACATAACCTGAATATGATCTATTTGCATTGAATGTGTACAAAGAGAAAACTGATTGACAGAAGAAATTTTCTAGAAAAGAATATGATTTTGGTGAAATCTTTGAAATTTTAAATCTATTGATATACTTATTTGTCTAGAGGGACCATTATGTGTTGAAATGTTAAAAGGGCAAGATGACATAAATGATAAGTAACAACTATACCATTCTTTACATTCATTTCTTCAGTGTAAATTTACATGTTGATAGGGCACCCAGGCAAGATGATTTAATAAGTAACAACTGGACCATTCTTCATTCATTTCTGCAGTGTACAGTTACATTTTGATTGGGGCTGTAATTTGATCTGAAGTAATGTTTTTATTAAGCTGTTTAGTAATGTGATCCCTATACCTTTTTTCAGTTGTTACATATACCACATTGTAAATTTGATTGGCTGTGCTGACAGTACATTGAAGAGACTGAAGAACTTGCTATGAATGCCTTGAGGGACAATAGACACATACTGGACATGGTTGCTAGGGAACTATTGGAGAGATCAAGAATAACTGGATTGGTATGTTTTGCACCTATTTCTGAAGCCAACCTATTTTTTGTGGAGGATGTGACATGGAAATGTAACTGACTTGCTTGAGTTTTTCCCTTGTGGTGCTTTTTAATGCATTGTTCCTTATTAAAATTATTATATATCCCTTAAAACAAATATGAAGTGGCAGAAAAAAAAAAAAAAAAACAACCAACTGGAAAGAAAAAGAAATGAAATCCTGATTATGTCTAGAAAGAATAGATAGAAAGGAGAGTAGCGAAATTCTTATTAGCTGTACCGGTTTTTTGAGTCTATATTTATTATTGGTTTTGCATGTGTTCTGGCGTCTTATAGCTGAGCTCGAATAATTTGGTAGTACAGTTTGCTGTTTGGCTCGATACTCTAATTTTGTTCTTCTCTAAACATTTAAATGATGTATTTTTCTTGAGTACCTTCTGCTATTTACTCCTCAGGAGGTTCAAGAAAAAATGAAGGGTCTCTCTCCAGTAATGTTTGAGGACTTTGTTAAGCCATTCCAGATAAATTTGGAACAGGTACTTTATTCCCTACAGCTTATTTTAGTATTATAAAAAATGCTTGTGGATAACTGTTTGGACATGTTTTCCTTTTGCTGTACACAAACACGCACACACACAGAGACACATATGGGCATGCAATTGCTGATATAGCACATATGCTGGAGCCTGGAGTTAAACCATTCATATAAATATTTGTCTAATTAGGAGTTGTCCTGATGTAATGTATTCTTATTTATTTATTTACTTTTGATAGAATAAGAAATATTATTAAAGGAAGGAGAGAAAATAGAAGAGGATAAGAAATCCTCAAATGGAAAGAAGAAAGCTAAAGAAACAATAGAACTAATATGGACTTCTAATTCCTTTGCAAATCTGTCAAACTTATTCCTTGAAAGAAACGATGAGCTTTAAGTCAAAGCGAGATAATAAACAGAATTTTATCCCACAGTAACACCATTGGCTGAAAAATCTGTTTAAAAATTCTGACATTGCTTTCCAACCATGGAACACTATAAAGTAACAAGTCTTGCGACTTCCCAAAGTGCAGTTTTTTCCTTAGTCCTCCCAAAACCACAGTATCTAGTAGTAAAGAAATTGTCCAAAGTAGTTGGGCAAAACCTCGAAACCTCAAACAAGGAAAAAAGTTTATTCTATAACTGTCAAACCATCTCACAATGCAAAAAGAAGTGACTATTGGTCTCTGAATTTTTAGAGCATAACATGGCATGTTGGGGTATAGGGCTTTATGAGGTCTATGCACTTGTAACATATCATTAATATTAATCTTATTCAAAACAGCAGTCCCAACAAAAACCTTAACTTTAGAAGGAGTCTTAATCTGTCAAAAAGAATTAAGAAAGATTTACACGTGAACACATTGGAGGAATCTAGAGACCAAATACATCTGTCTGGATTAACAGATAAATGAAAAGAATCCAACAAATGCAAAAGAATCAATAATTGAGAAGTCTTTCTTTTGTTAAGATGTAATGTATTCTTATTTTAAAATAAAAGTAAACAAATAGCAAAGAAACTAGTAGATATAGAAGAAGTGATCATTAGTAGTGGACTTTTTTTTTGGGGGGAGGAGGGGCGGGGGGAATTGAAGAAAATGGTGATTTACTGTCATGATTTCTATCTATTTACTCTTTGCCGTCTTTGTTTAGATCTAATCATTTTGTGAATGAGCTGCACTTTACACTTTTTTGACTTATTTTTCTTGTCACTAATCTAATTAAGAAACATACTTGTTTTCTTGTCATTGTTATGTCTCAGCTGTAACACTACTTTCTACTTACAGCTGCTGGTTTAGAGTTGTGCCCTCTTTTTTTTATATCCCTCCCAACAGCTGCAATCTAGTACTGATTTTATAATTTTATCAATTTTAGGAAGGACCATTGCCTCATAATGATCAAGTGCGGTATCAACCACCAGACATATATCCTGCTCCACTCCATAGATGTTGACAAATTCAGATGTTAGGATCGTATTCTCGCTTACAGCGAATTTTGAGGGAGGCAGGGCATGCAGTGAGCTCAGTGATGGTGTTAGTTTAACCATATACAGTCAACGGCCGACTTAAGACATTCATGGGAAAACCAGGGTAGCAAGGTGGATGTGGTGGAACTGTTGGTTAAACCTCCCCGTCTTGCTGGCTGACAAGCCGGTAAATTGTCTTGATACATAAATTCTTTACGCTGATCAATGTAGCTTTGAAGATCTGGCAATAATCTTCTCAGGCATGGTCTCAGTTAATTGAAATGAGCCCAGATGCATACTTCTTGCTTGTCTTGTATGTCTTCCCTTCCTGATAGTTTTTATATTGAAATTCTGTATTTAAATTTTTTAGTGTTACATTTGTATTTAATTGAGCTGGTTGAAACCATTGGGCATGCTACTGGTTATTTGGAAAGAGAATGATGCATGATTAAGCCCTCAATTTGCAGGTTTCTTTGTAAGATTGCAGGGTTAATAGGGATGCAAAACGGGCCAGCCCGTGCGGAGTGGACTTGGCCCGTTTAGACCCGCATTTAAATGGGTCACTATTTATCTTGTCTACCCCGCAAAAAAATGCGGGCCGGCCTACAAAGTCCGTAGATTTAACGTTAATTTAGCATCAAATTCATCGATCCGCATGGGTCCGCATAGGTCCACATAGATGTGGGCCTAAACGGGTTTGACCCGTTTAGACTCGTATTTAAACGGGCCGTCTTTCACCTAGTTCGTCCCGCAAAAATTTACGGGTCAGCCAGTCAGGCCCGCGAGCTTGAGGTCCATTTAACATTCCTAAGGGTTAATAAGATCAATACAAGTTAATGTTTCAAGTAATTATGTCCCAACTCATTAATAATAATAATCTTGACTCTTGGAGACAACAATAACAATATGATAATGATGGACCCTACCCAACTATGTAAAAAGTGGATGCACATGCAAAATTATATGTAAGGAATGCATCAATTTGAGAAATGTTTATATATTTCAATTAAAAGGTGTCATCTTATTCTCATCCAATAAAAAGGAAGGTATTTGTCAATTTTATTGTCCATAAATTAATTTTGTGGGATTTACACGTATTAAAAATTATAGTTTTTAAATTTTTATATAAAAATATTATTAAAGAAAGAAGAAAATATAAAATGAGATGACAAGAAATCCTCAAATGAAATGGGGAAAACTTAGAAAACTTAGAAAGTATAATAAAATGCAGAGGAATGAAAGAAAATCAGATGAAAAGTATGGCCTTTATAAACAAAAATCATGGCTTTATATGGTTGAAATGAAAACGGGAACGAATGAAAATTAGGTAGAATGAAAAGAGGGATATAAGGAAATGAGATGAGAAGTATTTTCTTCCCTTTTATTTGGACATAGAGGAGATAGATTTGGAAAAAGCAAAGGAAAAAAATATTTTACATCCTTAAAGTTTTATTAAGTGGCAATTTTCTTAAAATTTAAAAATTTAAAAATTATACTTTAAAACTTTAAATAAATTACAAATTAGTCCTTAAAGTTTGAAGAAAATAAAAAAAAATTAATTAATTATTAGTTTTAACTCTAAAGAAGAAAAAATGTGTATATATTGTTGAGGGCTTGTTTTTTTCTCTTATAAGACATAAAGCAAACTCTCAACATATTATTGATTTCAACTATTTTTCAAATTTAGAATATATAAAATTTATATTTTGGGAGTGAAGTATCTCATTTAATTCGAATTTTATGTCCTATTGAAAAAGAAAAGAATTTTCAACAGAATATATGTAATACTTTTATTAGTTTGACAAAAATATAATATATATCCTTAAAATTTTATTAAGTGAAAAATTATTCATTAAATTTTAAAAACTTACAAATTGCATATTTTAAATTCCAAAAAATTATAAACTAACCCTTAAAATATGAAGAAACTATGAAAACATCAATCCACTGTTATATCCGGCTTGAACGGTGATTCCGTAGGGTTCTCGCAACCAATTACCACTTGGTGCTTGACTTTGACGCCCCACAGTCAGTGCAGCAGAAGAAAGAGAAAAGAAGGCCCAAATAGGCAAATACAGATAAACAAAATGTGGTCTGTTCCTGGTTGACTGAATATGTTGGATTTGGATGTCTAAATCCCTCCAAGAAATTGGAGATGTAAATTTAGAGGATAAATATATACAAAAACTTATTTTATATTAAAATGATATGTTTTAGTAAAAAATTTTTGGGATCTAAAATGAATGATTTGTAAATTTATTTCATCAATTTTTATAAGAAATTTATGTTATTTTTAGTTGAATGAAATGAAAATGAAAATAGGTAAAAAAAGTTTACTTAGTAAGTTCTATATAATGAGAATGTACATTTCCTCGGAATAACCATTCCATCAAATAATGAAATCTCAATTCTATATTCTATCATAAAAGTAATGGAATAGACTATTTCATCATTTATGGATTAACTTTTTTTGACATTTTTGTTCTTAAATCTTTTATATATTTTAAAATTAACTTTATATTAATAAATAATAAAATAATATTATTTTTTAATAGTTTTACTGTACAAATATTTTGATAATTATATTTTTAATGATAGAATTTAAAATAAGATATTTTATATTATTTAT
>JANHAO010000354.1:0-43398 GCA_026873985.1 Saraca asoca
ATTGTTAGCCTAGCCAGCTAGACTATCTTTTGTTTTGATGATGAAAACAATTTTGATCATATCATATTATGTTTATGAGCTTTAACTATTTGTTAAGTATGTGCAGATTCAAAGTTCATGAAAAGTTGATCAAGATATCTACATTAGTATTAGGATTTTATTTGACTTTTATAGGATCTTTTGTAAATGAATTTTTCATAATTTAGCTCTAATTATTTTTTTTAAATGATTTTTAAAATGAGATATTTTTTAAACCACTTGAAGAAAACTATAAAACTATTTTTTTTTATGAATCGATTAGCATATTGATTATTGAAGAACTTATAAAAAATTTATATCACAATCAAAGTCGCAATCAATGCATGAAATATAGATTTGAAAATTTCTTTTACTAAAGGTTAGGAAAAATGGCTACTTTAATGCAGTAATCAATGCAAAGGCTCTGAACAACAAACTATACTACACCAATGAGTTAGTTATAATAGATTATAACCAATGCTACAATCGATGCAATAACTAAAAGTTAGTTATTCTGTTATAGACGGTTATAGCAGTTATTCAAGCCCAACTGCCTTCACAATTTAAACGATTTCTCATAGTTTTTCTTAACATTCAAGTGCAAAAAACTATTCTCTCATCTCTTTTACCTCTATATTTTTTATTTGGATTGATTCAAAGATCCTAAAGCTTTCCTGTTAAAGATTCACATAGTTCTATTTAAGATTGTTATGGGTGTTTTTCGGCATTGTGGATAGGCTGGCAAAAGCCCAAGAAACAAACCTAACCAGCGAAGACCCAGCTTGTACTAGCCCGAGGTCATTGAGCCTAGACATCAGGTCATGAAGGAATGAGCTCGAACAGCTAGGCTGCGAGGAGATGAGCTTGGGCCACTAAGCCAAGAGGTTAGACCACTAGGACACATAGCACAAGCCCTAGGATAGAACAAGGATGAACCAGAGAGCAACTCGCGTAGCCAATAGTTCGCCTAGCATAAGCTCACATTGCCAAGCACGAGCATAACCTCCCTAGCCTAGGACGCGATCCTGAACAAAGTTCACTGCACATAGCATCTTGCCCAGCTAGTAGCTCACCACAGTTAAGACCAAAAGCCAACGCCCTCAGACAATTCTTAGAGCCAGTCTACAAAATGCAGCCTATCGTGCCCCACTCATAGAAAGCAATTTGTAGAAGCCATTTTACAGTAGTCTAAGCAGTCTTGTATATTTAATGCTTGATGTAATAGAAATACAAAATATAAAATTACACTTTTATCCCTTTCTCCTCTATAAATAAGAGGAAGGAACTCTCTGTAAAAGGGGGATGGAAGCCATTACCAAAAACTCTATAAAATTTTCTCCAGAAGTAATAACACAATCCATAGACATAAGGATCGATGCTGCCTAATTTTAACTGAACCACATTAATAACCTCTCAGCTCCCTACTATTCTTCCTCCTCCTCACTTTCTCTTTCAACTTGCATAGCTAGAAAATAGCTTACATATCAAAAAACTTCTAGTTGGCTGGATTTGGCACCGCCTATGGGGACTCATCTATTTTCTATGTTATTTTCTGTGTTCTGGATTGTTTCTTTATTTAACTGCCATCGCTGGAGGGAGAACTACCAAAAGCTCAAGCATGCTGGCTTTTCAACTAGCAAACACCTCCGCTGTAGGAAATGCCCTTAGTTTGCCCCCGAGACTCACCATCAGCTTGCCGCTCCTTCCGGGACTGATGAAGCTCAAACGACTCACCAACTTCAGCAAACGTTCGAGCATATAGTGAAAGAGTTAGCTGAGATGATGAAAGCACTAGTGCGAATGTAAACCTAGAGATCATTACAAGACTCTAATAGTTACGTGAAGAGGTCTGAGAGAAAAGATCATCTAGACAAACACGTCAGCACTCTGATTCAGCTCACTCTAGTAATCAGCGAATGAAGTCAGGAGCTCGCCAATCATACGAGTACTATGACAGTTAGTGACATGAAAGCTCACATCGAGCTGAGAGCTCGTGTAAGACTAACTACGGACACACCTCAAGTTGCTACTCCCACAAGTAGGAGAAAATGAACCAGCGATCTCACGGCTAGCAATCTGAAGCACAGAGCCCCACAATGGAGGAACTCCTTCAAAGGATAAA
Source organism: Saraca asoca (assembly GCA_026873985.1). Taxonomy (NCBI): domain Eukaryota; kingdom Viridiplantae; phylum Streptophyta; class Magnoliopsida; order Fabales; family Fabaceae; genus Saraca; species Saraca asoca. Next base: position 2,141 of record JANHAO010000354.1, read on the forward strand.
GTAGTTTAAGGAACGCCCTCAAGCTTAAAATGATCAAGTTCATTGTAAGGAGAGCTCGCCTTTCTCTAAAGAGATCGAAGCGCTGCCCCTCCCTCGCAAGCTCAAAGTTCTCATAATTCTGCCATATGACGAGGATAGTGATCCATGCGATGACCTGGATGCTTTTAATGTCTAGATGGACCTTCAAACATCTGATTCTCCGATCAAGTGTTGTGTCTTCCTTGCTACACTGGGGGGCTTGCCTCAAGCATGGTTCCAAAGCCTTCTAGCTCATAGCATCAACAACTAGGAAGAGTGCCAAAGGAAATTCACTAACCAGTATCAAGCCCTGAAAAGGTAGCTCGCTCCTTCCTGCCACCTTGCCATGATCTTCCAACACAAACATGAATAACTAAAGGAATATACAACCAGATTCAGGCATGAGGCTAACTTTGTAGAGAATCCTTCAAAGGAAAATATACTGACAGCAATCTCGATAGGACTTCACAAAGATAGAAAGCTGTATAAAAGCCTGTATAAGTCCCTAGTAAGAGATTTAGCTAAATTCTATAAACGGGCTACTAAACAGATCAGGTGGGAGGAAACCTTTGGCTGAAGAAAGTTTGAGTAGAAGGACAAAGTGGACGGCTCTACTCAAAATAAGAGGAGTATCAAAAATAGGAGTGACCACTCTAACAATCAGCTCACTAAGAGGGCCAAGCATGAACAATCTTGCCACGTAGGTTGCCATGAAAATTATAGCATCTTGTCTTACACTTAGGATAGGATTTACATGATGGAGCAAGACAGGGAAGACTTTAGGAGACCCAAACCCTTAAAAGGCTTTGGCAAAAATAAGGAGCTAAGTAGGTTCTGTGCTTATCACAATGAGGATGGCCATAACACCTTGGAATGTTGGGCACTCAGAGATGCCATAGAAGACCTTATCCAGAGAGGCCACCTGTGAGATTATGTGGTATGCTCTACAGGATAGCAACAGTCCCAACACCCCCAACGAGGTCTCGATCAAGGGAAGACATCAATGTTGAAGATCATTCACTAAGTTTGAAGTCCCGTCAGCTGAGCTTGCTGAGTCACGAAGATGCGAAGTGAACGTGACCTACCCAGCAACGAGATTCCTGTTCCACTGTGCAACATGATTACTATGAAACCATGCAACGAGATTGCCTTTCTGCTAAGCAATAGAGTTATCTTGAGACTAAGCAACGAGCTTGCTCTTCCAACGAGTGACACACAAACGAGCTATCCCACATAGCAACAAGCTGTCCCAACGAGTAATGAGTAATAAGATTACTATCTCACTGAGCAACAAGCTCGCCACAAAACTGAGCAACAAGCTTGCTATTTCACTAAGCAATAAGATTGCCCTAGAATTGAGTGATAAGTTTGCCAGCAGAGTCATGTAAGCAAACCAGCCTGAGCAATGAGAATGTTGGTTGAGCACGAATGTAATGTATCTCAAACATCCCACCTCGAGCTCACTCAGACATTACTCTTACATGGTCCACAAGCTATTAAACTCAGAACGTAAAAAAAGTGATGAGAGATAAGCCTGAAATGATAATGTTGCAAATAGCACGAGCAAGCTTTTGCCAGCTAGTTCTAGCTCCTAGTCCATAGAGTGAATTACAAGTTAGATGCTAATGTTATGGGTGTTTTTTGGTACTGTGGGATGGGCTGGCAAAAGCCCAAGAAACAAACCTAACTAACAAAGACCTAGCTCACACCAACCCAAGGTCGTTGAGCCAAGACATTGGGTCATGAAGGAACGAGCTCGAAAAGCTTGTCTGTGAGGAGATGAGCTCAGGTTACTAAGCTAGAAGGTCAAACCGCTAGGACATGAAGTGTAAGCCCCAGAACAGATCAAGGTTGAACACGTTAGAGACCAACTTACGTAGCCAACAATTCACCCAGTGTGAGCTCACATCGCCAAATGCGATCACGACTTCCCTGATCCAAGATAGCAATGATCCCAAACAAAGTTCACTGCACACAGCATCTTGCCCAACTAGCAGCTCACCATAGTCAAAATTGAAAGCCAATACCCTAAAACAATTCTCAATGCTAGTCTACAAAATGCAGCCCACCGAGCCCCACCAGCAGAAAGCAATCTACAGAAGCTATTTTACAGTAGTTTAGGCAGTCTTGTACATTTAATGCTTGATGTAACAGAAATATAATATATAAAATTACACTTGTATCCCCCTCTCCTCTATAAATAAGAGGAAGGAACTCTCTGTAAAGGGGGACTAGAAGCTATTACCAAAACTCTGCAAAATTTTCTTCATAAGCAATAACACAATCCGTGGATGTAGGGACCGGTGTTGCCCAATTTTTGTCGAACCATGTTAAAAACATCTCAGCTCCCTACCATTCTTCCTCCTCCTCACTTTCTTTTTCAGCTTGCACAGCCAGAAAATAGCTTGAGTCTCAAAAGAACTTCTAGTTGGCTAGATTTGGGCCAGAACCAAAATCCACCGTCAACAAAGATTTTCATCTCAACTCTGGTTTTGTATTCTTACCTTTTTCTCTATTATTTTCTTTTAGATTTCTAGTGCTAGAAATTAGTTTCTAGGTTTGGAAGAGCTTAGTTTAAGTCTTTTAGATTAGCAAGATTCCTACTTAAATCTTATATGTGTTTAGGTTTGGAAGAGCCCAGTTCAATTCTTCTAAGTTAGTAAGAAACCTGTAAAGTCTTATTGTAAAACTGGCAGTTCAGGAGCCCAGTTAAATCCTAATATTTTTGAATAATTGGTCTTTCAATTGATGAAAGATCCAGTGGCATAGACTTGAATTGTGGTTTCAACTCAAGTTAAACCACTTAAAAATTCTGATGTTTCCTATTTATGTCTTTGCATAATTATTTTCCAGTCTCCGTAATTCTGGTTTTTGTAATATTCATTACTACATTATTATTATTTTTGCTACATTACTGATTTATTTTGTGAGCTAATTCATCTTAATCTTAAACAAATCTGCTACAATAATTATCTTCATCATCTTTCTCTTAAATTTGTCAAAGAAACTAATATAGCTATAAAACTCATTAAAAAGAATTCAAAAATAGATCCAATGATCTAAAGGGCAAGATCCATGTTTTTTTGCAATATATTTTTAATTTGGGACCTAACATAGATCAGCAAGGGTTACCACTGGGGGGGCTCTGCCTTCCCTGCTGCAGGTGCCACTATTGTCCCCACGACAGGTGCTGATGCTAGCATGGCACCATCAACCCCTCACCAACCTGTTGCTTTTAAGGCTGACAGAGTTCAAGCATGGCACTAGTATTAGGAGGCACTTGAAAACATAGTGAAGGAGTTGGCCAATGTACTTAGAACGTTGGCTCATTTACAAGCCCGAGGCATGCAAAGACAAGTTAAGACTGCAGTGCTCGGAGGAGGACCCCAGTAGCCAGGAGCATAGCAGAGGAAGCCCCTTAGAAGGGAACATCTTGCATCATTCATGGTTGAGGTTGGAGGTCCATGGAGCTCGCTAGGGCGATGATAAAGGTGATTGGTGACATGAGAACTCGTGTCAAGAGGGAAGCACAAATAGAGTTAAGCGTAAAACCTTGGATCGTCATTCCCACTGTTGGGAAGATTCAAAATGCCATCGATCCTCTGGCCGCCAATCCGAGACGCAAGACCTTATGATCGAAGAGCTATTCCACAGGGTGCAATAGCTCGAAAAGTGACTTACAGCTCAGGGCCAACGAGACTATTACGAGGAAAGGACCCCATTCATTAAGGAAATCCAAACGGAACCTCTTCTTCACAAATTTAATATCCCTAGCATCCCACTGTACAACAAAAATGGTGACCCATATGACCACCTAGACACATTTAATGTCCAGATAGATCTTCAGATAACCAGCCCGTTAGTCAAATGTTGTGTCGTTCTAACCACCTTCGGGAAAATACCACAGGCAAGGCCTAGAAATCTTCCAGCTCATAGCATTCGCAGCTGGAAAAAATGCCAAACAAGATTCCTTAATTAGTATAAGGCATTGAAAAGGCAACTCGTACCGAGTCATTATAGTCTTTCAATGGAGAGATGAGCTACTAAAAGACTACATCACTAGGTTCAAACATGAAGTTAATAATGTAGAGAATCCCTCAAATGAAAGTATCTTTACAGCGATCTCAGTTGGGCTTCGTAAGGATGGGAAGCTGTACAAGGAGATATACAAATCTCAAGTGAAGGACCTAAGTAAATTTTACGAGCGAGCTACCAAGGAAATCAGATAAGAAGAGATCTTTGGTCTAAAGAAGTCCAGACATGAGGATAAGGGAAATAGCTCCAATTAGAGGAGCGAGGATGAAATTGCCTGAAATGGCTTCGACAGCCGACTAGCGAAGAAGTCCAAAAGTAAGCGACCTCAGTGCTAAGTTTGCCATGATAGCTAGAGCACTCTATCAGATACTCAAAAGTGTACTTTGCAACTAAAAAGGATAGGGAGGATTTTGGGAGGCTTGATCTCATAATAGCTCCCAATAGATTTAGATATATGAGCAAGTTCTATACTTACCATGAAGAAGTTGGACATGATACCTCGGGATGCCATGCACTTAGAGATGCAATTGAGGATCTGATTAAGGGAGATTGTTTGCAGGACTATGTGGTGCAATCTCTTGGACAGCGATCTTAGTAGCTTCAGCGGGCATAATAATAGTAGCCCTAATGCCTCTACCTTTTCTTTTTGAAAGTTCAAGCTCAAACTCAAATTTTGGTGATCTTGTATTTTATGTTATTCTTTCTGAGGCTCACGAGGCAAGAAGTGAAATTTTTTACTTAATATAAATGGGGCAAAGACCTCCTCCCTGAGTTAGTGACATTAAGCTTTTCACTTAATATGAATGGGGCCAAGACCCCCTGAGCATTCGAATGCTATACTCCTACTCACTCCACTAAAACAGAATCGATTTCACCCTTTCTCATTTGGAATCGAGTTATTCTTAAAGCTGAAGAAGTCAAGTTCCCCACTAAGCAATGAGGTTGCTGTGGCATAACTTCCTTGGCATAGAATCAATAATCCATCTGTGGCACAAGATCACCACTTTATGCATGCATACCACTAACTTTTAGGTGCCATACATATGCAATTAATTGTCAGCCATTCGAGCTAAGGCCCCTCGAAGCTCATTTTGGTAATTGCCAACTATTCGAGCTGAGGCCCCCGGAGCTCATTCCAGTAATTGCCAGCCATTTAAGCTAAGGCCTCTCAGAGCTCATTCTAGTACTTAAACTTATTACCAGCTTATCAGCTAAGGCATGGAGGCACTAAAATAAACTCATATCGCCCACTAAGCTACAAGATGGCTATGGAGTGGCCTGTAAGTCACAGCTTTCATGCGACCTAATGTTCACAGTTCTTATATGACCTATTGCTTGTAGCTCTCATGCGGCCCTATACTTAAAGGTGTAGCTTTCGTGTGACTTACTCAATGTGCCAGCCAAGGCGCACCTAATTGCCTACTGAGCATTGAGTTCATGCCAGCTAAAAGCATGATCTAAGCATCCAACATATTCTAATCAAGGCATAGTTGTCATAGGATTTGTAAGATTTGCAATGCTTTCATGCAATCTGCTAGTTGTTTAGCATGACATTTATTGTGTGTAGTCATGATTTACTGATTACAGCTAACTTACATAAATTCATATAATCTACTCAGTATTTTATCTTATTATCTATCATATTTCACTCACTGCAGTCAATTAACTTATTGGGCACTCTTTTTACTTGACAATTATTGAGTTGTGGTTTGTAGGAACTTATCCATAATAGCCTACAAGTTATTTTCTATAGAAGATCCAATGTAATGCGGTCGGAAAGGCAAGGAAAAAATGAGAAAATTCATTTAACATTTGCCTCAATGAGGTAAATTCAAAGTTCAAGATCAAATGCAAAATTCAAAACGAAATACAGAATTACAAGGCTGTATCTTGAGAAGCCTGATTTTTGAAGACTGAGGTCTTATGGAAGGAGGAATCAATGACCTGTTTGTCTTTCATTTGATTATCAGGGATCTCCGCGATTTGTGGGTTGCTTCCACTTGGAATTGCACCTTCGACAGGAGGGGTTCCGCTTGTGAACTTCGCACTTTTATTGGAAGATTTGGCCTTGGCAGTCTTCTTCTTGAAGCCCTCAACACCTTCAAGGGCCTCCTGTCCAAAAAAGGGAAAATCCATGTTTAGGTGTCATCCTCACAAAGTGTATAAGAAGGAGGAAGAGGTGTCAGATTCCACTTTCTCCATTACCTTCGCAACTAGTCTAGTAGTCTCTATCTTAGCCCGAGTGATCTCCTCTTGTTTTTGAGCAACTTCCTTCCTGTTGCTTTTAGTTCCTTCTCAACAGCCTCAGCCTGTCGTGCTACAACTTCAACTTGTCGCATCAACGTACTGACACCATGAAGTGTCATGTCTAGGTCACGTTTCACCCTTGATAGTTTGTCCACCACTTCTTTTAGTCTGGCTATAATGGCCTCACGACTTGCCACCTCATGGGATTGAGCTTCCTTGGCTTCTCTTTAGGCAACCTTGGCATTCATTGCTCTATTCTCCAACTCCAATGCTTTAGCAATCGCAGTAGCTAAGTCACCTTCGAGCTTGGCATTCTTTTCTTCCCATGTCTGAAGTATATCCCCCATCTTTATTATCCCTAGCATACTCTGGAAAGTTAAATGGATCAAGTCAGATCATGAAGGAATAAAAGAATCAAAGTAAAAAGGTATTACTTACTAACAAGCCTTAACGAGTGGTGTAGCACATCAGCCCTCCACTTGAAACCTCCTCTATTTCTAATACTTGGGGACTAGTGTGAGATCCCAAGATTACCTCTACATTCCTCTGGAGAAAGTCAAAATACTCTTGTATATTTGGACCAAGGCTCGGTCGATCCTTCTTAGTCGCAACTTTGCAAGCTAATCATTTTGAAGAGGTGGCAGCCTTCTTCCCCTTATTTACCTTCCATTTCTTGGCTAGGGACTCAATTAGGACTGTGACCTCAACCACCTCAGTCACCTCAGGATATGAAGTGGGAGCTAACTCTTATGGAGATGTTGCAGCCAAGACAGAAGGAGACTAATTTGTAACAACAGGGGCTATGACAACGTCATGATTTGATATGCACGCAATGACTTCAAGGTCTTCAGGCTCATTAGGAGGTGGCTTCTGAAGGATGAGCTTCAACATGTTCTCGTAGTCTCAAAATGCACTAGGCCAACCTCCCTTACTCGATGAGCTCTGATTTCTTTAGTAAGCTCGGTGTTTAAGGCTGGAATGAGCTTATAGGATTGAAGGAGGTCGTCATCGAATTTGTGATTATTTTTCAGGTCACTGATAGTGACAAACCAACGTAATACCCTGACCTCTTCAGCCTCAAGCGTTAGCTTCTCCTTGCCAACCCTAACTACAAAAAAAGGACAAAATGTCAGAAATGATGATATGAATTCATGATGGCTTGCATAACCTTAGCTCGCTTACCAGGTGTTAGAATGAAATCAAAGTTATGAAGAGGTCACAAAGATGGGCATGAAACATAAAACCAACGAGTCTTATAACCCTCTACATTTGATTTACCCTTAGCATCCCCCTGAGGCAAAACCCTCTTGAAGTTCGTGTGCCGAGCCTAGAGGTAGTAGATCCCATCTGAAGAACCCACACTCCTACTGCTATAGAGGTGCACAAAACCCTTACAGATGGTGGAGAAAGGTTATTTCTTAAGTACATGAGTGCAAGAGAAGTGAGCTAAGAGTAGGAGTTCAGGGTCAATTGGAAGGGGTAGAGCTTCATTTTATTTAGCAAATTAATGATGTATGGATGAACTGGAAACCTAAGCCCGACATCAAGATGCTGAGTACTAACCTAATAGTGACAAACCCTCGAGGAAGATGAGTTACCTGGTCATCAGGGCAAGGTGCCATAAGACAGCAACCTTTGAGGAAGCGGTAGTATTCAACTATGTGTTAGAACTCATTCAGTTCAATGGTCGAAGGGTAATGATTAAATACTGAATGATCTAAAGGCCTCTCAATGACTTGTTGCCCTTCCGTGGGATCAAGTCGAAGAACAGGTTGCTCAACGACCTCACTGCCCTTAGAGGCTACTTCAAACAAGGTGAATGCCAACTCCTTGCTTCGAGTTAGGAAGTCAGGCTCATCATCACTCCCTATTTGGTGACTTTGGCATCTATGAGCTGTAGACATCTACATAGAAGTACAAATTGTTAGGTTGCTTCAAACAAACCATATCAGAAAAACTAAAGCTTCTCTTTACGAGATAGAAAATTTTCTATGTAGCAGATTATATATGCCTCAAACCACCATATCAAGAACTCAAACTATTGGAAATTTAGGAGGCTTAATCAGCAAAGCCTGCCAGACTACTAAACCCTAGGGAAATAGAATAAATCTAACAATCTACACCCTGAAAACTGGTAGGCAAAATTTCTAGCAGCAAATAGGCATTTGCTATTAGACTAGGCAGCACGATACCAGAAATCCATAAAACAAAGCATTCTAAGAGTAGAAGTCTTGAGAAAGCTTATCATGTAAAAATGGCAAATTAGATTCCAGAACAGATGGAGGCAAAATGGATTTTGAATGAAATGATCAATTGACCGCAACAGCAACAGCAAATCAATGAAGCAAGAGAATGAGACCGGAGACTACTACTCGAGAGCTTGAAATGTAAAACGTCAATTTTCAAAAATAGGAAGGAAAAGAGAGGCTTTTCTCATCTAATATAGCCTTGGTCGCCTAGCCATTTGATTTAGGGACTAATCAATTGCCTATAATCTGACAATCTAGAGAATTACCAGGCTCAGTCATCACTGTATTGGTAGTCATGGTAAAGTCTGCATATTTAATGTGGTAATGATGGTCTGGGTAGCTAAAACAACAAAGTAGAAACTTAAATGACAACATCACTCGTCGCAGTCTCCAGCCTTTGCTAGCGAACTATAACTCCCAGTCCATGAAGCGAACTGAGAGTTGGGAGACTAATGTTATAGGTATTTTTTGGTATTATGCAAATGGGCTGGCAAAGGCCCAATAGAAGACAAGATCAACTAGAGGAAGCCTATATCTTTCAAAGATTAAGATCACTCGACAAAGGCACCGACTTACTAACTATGAGTTCAGGGCACAAAACGCGGCCAAGGCAAAAGTCCCAGCTCACCAGAGATGAGTCCCGACTCGTGTGGCCAACAATTCACCCTACTCAAGCTCACTTCGTCAAATGCGAGCTCGACCTCGCTAGTCGAAGATCAGTAATGACCTTAAGACAAGAACCCTAGCTCATAGGATGCAATGCATCCCCCAGCTAGAAGCTCACTGAGGTTGAACCTAAAAGGTCGGCATCCACTCACAGACCCAACTTGTGAGGCCAATCTACAAAGAGCAGCTTACAGAGACCCACCCACAGAAAGTAACCTGCAAAAGCTGATTGGCAGAGGTCCAAATTGTCAAATACATTTATTACTTGATATAACAGAATTACCACTTGTTAAATTACATTTATAACCTCCCAACCTCTATAAATAGGGGGATTATTGTAACAAATAAGCAAGAATACAGGCAGAAACTTTGCCAAAGTAGTGATAAAGCCTGTACATTGTAACTCTGTTAAACCACCACACTAAGCTGATAAAACCACCGTAGACGTAGAGGTCATACTAACTTTAGTTGAACCACATTAAAAAAGCTCCTGGTTCCATTGTTCTTCCTTCCTCCCTATCTTTATCTTGTTCATACCTTGCATCTGCAACTATTAATTTGGAGGTTTCAAGAACTATCCTGATTGACTAAAATTTGGAACTCACCGAAGCAAATTTCATCGTCAACAGTACTCTTTTTCTTAACCAAAATTTTCGTCTCATTTAGTTTTTCTTGATAAAGTTTTTAGCGAGGTAGTTTGACTAACAAAAGGTGAACATCTAAGAAGAATGTTACAAATTCACTAAATAATTGATAGTTATCTTGTTATGAATCTGTTAAATGGTTCAAGTTATTATGAATCTATTAAATAATTGATAATTCATATTGTTATAAATCCATTGAATGGTTTATCTTGTTATGAATCCATTAAATAGTTTATCTTGTTTGGAATTCATTGAATAATATATGGTTCACTTTTCTTTCCTAGTACATTCTTTCATAATCTCCTCTTTATACTTAGTGTTATAACATTTAATTATGTAATTTTTCTCATGATTTTAAATCGATAAATATGACTCATGTGTCCTTGTATATTGTGTGGTAATGAGTAAAAAGGAAAAAAATTATATTCTTCTTCTACATTCTCTTTGTTATAAATTTCTTGTATTTTATGTCTTTCTTAATTTTATAAGACAACATTATTTATGTAAATTTGTCTGAAACTTGTAAAAATTTGTGTCGTTCCGAAGTTGAACTCAACCTCGTTTGGATTCGAATTGTACTTCATCACTCCAAGTTGGACCCAAAGATTCTGATACACATTTCATGTTCTGGGCTTTTGGTTTCCATATTATTGGGCCTCAATTTAAGGAATTCAGGAACTAACTGCCAGAACACACAATCCAGAGAGTTATTTTTCTGGCCTGTTCCAGAGAGTATTCTAACATCTACAAACTGTAATTATTGAACTTTTATGCATCTGGCATTGAGTTTGTTTTAAGGTTCAAACTCAATCTCTTGGATGAAGTTTCTTGAGTTGTAAGAAGTTAAAAAATATATTTTGTTTGTAGAATATATAATCAACTTTCATATGTTTGACAAAATATATTAGCTGTGATCTGACATTGGCGGAGAAAATTTTGAATAATTTGTTGAAGATTTTAGGTTCAAAATTTTTCACTGTACATGCATCAAAAATACATTGGATAATAATCCATTAATTAATTATAACATATAAAAAATTGATGAAATCAAAATATAGCAAGCAATTCCTAAAAAATTTATTCAAAACAAAATGAACTAATTAAATTATTAATTTCACAAAAGTTCCAAAATGCATGGGTAGAACTTTCCCCCTTTTCTTTTAATTAAATTGTATAGTGTAAAGAAGAAAGGGGAAGAAGCAATATAACATATATAGGCCAATGGTTGCTTATATACATGACAAGTGCTTACTTGGTGCGCATCACAATACATTTGTTGATTGTATACATTTCTTCGTGTCACCATTGAATTAAATAGCTGATGATCAACCTATAATTAACCTAAAGGCAAAAGCATCGTCATAGTGGATTGAATTCATTAAGGCATTGGTTAGAAATATGAGTTCTAATTGGATATATGTTTGTATTTTCTTCAAAAGTGTCCATGCATGTCTTGTTGGCGATTTTGCCGTATGTGGGAATCTGAATATCCTAACATCTTTTTTATTATTTACTCATAACTCATTTTAATTATTTAATTTTATTCGTACAAACATAAAATAAAATTTAAATAAATTTATCAATAAATAATTGAGATTATTTTAAATTAAAATTTACTAAATATATAATAAATAAATCAATAAATGTGATTAATATTACTCTCCTTTGGCAATATATATCCATATTAAAAATCTGACAAGGCATGCATTTAAGTTTTCTTGGAGATTGATTTGATGATGTCACTTCTATCCATATTAAGAATTATTAAGTTCATGATCTCATCTTTATTGATCTGTTGAGCATTATCAAATATTTAAGAGTAGATAGCATGCGAGCATGTTCTCAAGGGGTAAAAAAAAAAAAATGATCCTGATTGAAGGTGGAGAGGTGTCCTGAAGAGAAGCCAAAAATATGCATTGGCATTTCAATAAGAAGTAAATAATAATTTAATTTAGTGCATAACTTTCCAACTGACCACACTCATTTTTTGCTTATGCTTAATGATAATGGATTAGAATCAAAAGTTGCCAAATTATTTATAACATTATTATGTATACTTTACTCCTTTGATTTACTTTCAAATTTGAATAATATGGATAAAAAATATGCAAAGTTACTTTTTAATTTGCAAACTGACCCAAAAGAAACTATTCTTTTCTTTTCACAGACGGATGAATAACTTGATATACATATATCACATTTTAAATTTAAACTCAAGACATTAAAAAGAGAAAATCATAAAAACAACATCAAATGTCTTTGTATGACTTAAATTTTCACCAATAATATTGGAAAAAACAAATTTTTGGTGACGAAAAAAATTGAATCCTATATCCTTTTTAACTAGAAGTTTAAGAATAGCTTTGAAAGTCCTTAATATTATAGCATGTAATGTTTGAGCCTGTAAACTAAAGTAATCATAACAATTAAAAATTTATTTTGTAAAATAAAAAATAAAATAATCAATAATCTTAAATTAATTGAGTAATGCTATTTACATTTTCTTATATTTACTCCCTCTCATTCTTCTTTCTATATCAGAAAAGAAAACTTTCTTTTATTTGCAGAAAAAAAAAAAGATTGAATCAACAAGTCTTTTTTTATATGAAAAATAATTGAAAAGAGAATGAATACAGGATAATGCAAATAGCATTACTCAAAATTATTAGTTAAAGATATCTGTATAGGTTATTTTTAACCTTCAAAAAGTTTAATTCACCAAATATGAAATATTTACAAGCAAGAAAGAATATTGATTCCTATTTAAGCTTACCTTTTCTGTTTCAAGTGTAAAAAAAAAAAGACTGGATTAACAGTGAATACCTACCTAAGTATTTATCAAGAAACTAGATTATGTTTGTTACCTACTCACCTAATGTTATAGACCACAACTTTATTAAGATAAAACTTGATGCCAACCCTAACCATGTTCCAGTCTCTTATATATGGGCGTCCGTGAATTGAGGGTAACCTTCCTATTTTTTTAAGTTTATTTTAAGAGGATAATATTATATTTTCTTCCTTTCTTTTTTTTTTTTTTTTGACTAGTTTTTTCTTTTTTATATTGATTCAAATATAAAAGTCAAATATATACTACCTAAATTTCTTATCATTATATCACATCTAGTAAAGTTGATTGTACTACTAATTTACAACATTTAAAATTCATTTTTAAAATTAAAACATATATGTACAGTGTAAAAAAATTGTCAAATAACAATATGGTTTAATCAGCTTGACCCACAAACAATTTTCTTTTGTTACATAGACCCCACCACTTGGTATTAGATTTACGTAGTAGTCCATCTTTTCTTGTCCTCCCCATTCCTTGGGTGTGGGCAACTGCAGTAGCATATGGGGGGGGGGGGGGGGGGGTTGCCCCAAATTACGTGTTCTTACACAATTATATATGGATTAAATAATTTACCTTTTTTAAATTATTATATTAGTCAAAAAACTAAATTTTATATTAACAATTTTTTTCTTTTAGGTTTTATAGCATAACGAAATAGATAAAAAATATATATATATCATACATAAATATTATGTATTTCAATATAAAATTTATACAAAATTATTATTTTCTGTTATGAAAATGTTATAAAAAAAATAAAAATTGTTCAAAAAAATAGAAATAAAACGCATTGACATCATATACTAATTCTTCCAATTACATGTATATAAATAATATTTTGTTTATGTATATATTTTATCTCCAAATCAAACTCTTTTGTAAGGTATACGATTTTTTTTTTCTTTTTCAATGCCAGAAGCGAGGAAATTTTAATTTAAAATTTTTGACATACTATTCAATATTCTATATCACCAGACCACATTTTTAAATCTTAAACCATAGGTAATGTTTTATATATATAAATATATATAAGATTATGCATCCATGATATTTATTGTATTTATGTGCATACACATATACTATATTTATATAAAAAAATTAAAGAGTTGAAATTATAATCATATAATCTTATATTGATATATAATTAAGATTAAAATATTAATCCATATGATATTTTTAAATTATTATGAGATATTTAATTATATTTTAATTTTTATTATTAATATAAGATTTGATTATCACATTACAACCTTTTAATTTTTATACAAAAAATAATACTCTTATGTTTTTTGATAGTTTGGCTACCTATTTATCCATGACTTTGTATGTATTATGCATTTCACACCTCAAATTTTGAGGCATCAGAATAAGAAAGTGCGCATCCACAGTAACCAGATGCCAGACTTCAGGGCCTACTCTGTACCAAACGAAGCAAAATTGCTGCTTTTTGTTATTAAGAAGTTATTTAATTATTTTGCTGTATGATTCAACGAATTTAAGGCTGCTTTGTTTTAGCCCACTTGCTAGTTGCCACATAGGCAGCACAGACATTCTGTTTAGCCCACTTGCTAGTTGCCACATAGGTAGCGGAGACATTCTGTCTTAGGTTACTGAAAGATATACTTTGTAGTCTGATGATGATGTTCCATACGTGCATTGAACTTCTACAATATATATTACACAACCCTAAATAAATTAAATTAAATTTTATTTGTATATGTTGTTGTCGATTTTTGGTAATTATTGTTTGCAATGATAATTTCTGCAGATGTTAGCCAAATTATTTGCTGTTGTTGTTGTTGGTTGCTATATAAAACTAACTGAGGTTTTTCTTCATTTGTTTTTGGTAACTATCGTAGAATTTTGGCATTTGATTGCATAAATGCTCTAATAAGTTTTTAATTATGTAAACTTTTTCCTCATAATTGCTTACTTTTGATTCAAATTAAAGTACTTTCATGCGTAACCGTAATGTCCCTAATTATCCTGCGACCATTTTGTGTTATGTTATATTCATTTTTTGTGGTAATCATAATTATAATTTAAATTTCTACAATAACCAATAAAGACTAAGCTTACAACGCTCTACATAACAATTTTTTAGTAATTAGGATTGGCAGAAGTTTTAATTTTTATAGTTTTATTTAATTTATAATTTAATCTTTCTAATTTTATTTTATATAATTACATCTTAAAGTTTAATATAATTTATAATTAAGTTCTCATAATCAATTTATATTAAATTTAAATATTATAATAACTTATAATCCAGTAAGGATTCATTTTTTCAACATCTTTCTCGCTTTTTATAAATTATTTTATTAAAAAAAACTTAATATTTATTTCTTATTAACAGGAAGATTTCATTTTTTCTTTTAAAGAAAATAATTAAAGTAATCTTTTTTTATATAGTAATTAAAAGTTAATAAATAAATTTTGGTGAAGTAAATAGAGTAAATCAATAAAAGTAAAATATCAATATATAATTTAATGAATAGATAAAACTTTATTAGTTGGATTTAACATTGGTTAATGATAAATATTTAATTGTAAATAATCTTAAATTTTAGGATGTAATTACTCAAAATAAAGCCATAAGAACTAAATTATAAATTTAGTAAAACTATAAATACTAAAATATCTATTAATCCTAATAATTAAAATAACATCTTTTAAACATAAAACAGATTCTTACTAGAAGAGTGTTCAATAATATATGGCATTATTCTTTAGCCTCAATTAAAAGAAAACTTGGTTCTTTAGATGGCATGATCTTTATGTCAATTCTTTTGCATCATTTCTTCTTGCTTCAAACCTAAGGACCATTCACTATGGAGCAGTGTCAAAGATAAACAAATTAACCCATCCTTGAGCATTTTACCTATTAATCAAGTTTTTGAGATCATTACTTCATAACATGCTATATGAGACTATTGGTTAGACACCCAAACTATGATCTAATTAAACTAGGCATTCAATTCTCTTCTACTTTTAAATCACTATATGTCCACCACTTAATCCAAAATTTGTCAATATTAGGGCATTCCTCACTATATCTATTTACATATAGCTAAAACTCAAAAAATTCACTGTCAATTGTAATTCCGATTGAACCAAAATATTTAAATTATGACAACAGTCATGATTACAATTGCATTGCAACTATAATAATTACAACAAAATGCAATAATACAATATAGTTGTGTAATAAAATTTGCAGCAAATTATATACAGTTGCAAGAGTCATGACAATTACAATATTAAACTCATATAGTCTAGGGGCTATTTTCTTTCCAAGACCATAATAAATAGCTATCTATTAAAACAATTCCCTTTGTCTGCTCACTTTATATGAAAATTGAAGTTAAATATAATTAGTACGATTATTCTTCTTTATGACTAATTTATACCTACTTTAGACCTCAAATTAATGCAAAAAGCTCTTGACAAACCCTCATTCTATAGAATACAGATTAATATGGTACACAAGCTAGTAGAAGTAACACATGCACTAATGATGTATGCATGTACAAATGCCACTTGAGATTAGCTAATTAATTAAATATATATTAAGTTTTTAACTTCTTAAAGTACAAGATGTTCTTAAGAGAGTAAAGTGCTCAATCATAATTATTGATAAAAAAAATTTAGAAAGTAAATAATTATAATTTTAAATATTACATTTTTAATGATTTTTTATTTATTAAATTTTGAATCATTAGTTTTCTCATTAATAATTATAATGTAACATTTTATATTTTAGAATATAAAATACGTATTATATACTCTATATATATATATATATATACACTTTGTGGAGTCTAGTCATTGTCTACGAAGCTAATTAATCTTAAGCTGTGAGGTTTATGTGCGGCTCTCTAAAGCTTTTTCGTGGGCTCGATGTATATAAAGTAGACTAAAAACTAATCTCTCGTAATTAGGAATTTAATTAATGACCATTTGGTGGTTGACATGTTTGCATGGATTACGTAGTAATCTCATTATTTTGTAAAGTTGAAAAGAGGCAAAGAGATTATAAAAACTAGAATTATTAGAAAGTTGTCACTAACACATGGTCAAAAAGGTAGGAATAGGGGGGACATTGTGCCTTTGTTTACTTGCTTGTGTAAGCCATGAATTGGATTCTTGTCCTTCCCGATAAAGTTCCTATGTCTTATTTAATTTCTGAGAACAATTTGAAGAGAAATAAAATACAGATTTGAGTTTGTGTACCTAAATGCTGTTTAAGTGTTGCTATTGTTGATGTGACATAATTTTAATAGATCATGCTAACAATAAGACATTTATTAATCAATATCTTAAAAGTACTAGTTCAGGATTAATTATTAAGCATTAAAAATCACATTTTTAAAACACTATTTATGATATTTATTGTTTCTAATTAAAATGATAAATCTGTTTTCTTTATCAATTTATAAATAAAAAATGTCTTCAATGAATTTAATTAATATTTAGAAGTTTAGAATTTAGTGATTAGGATTTAATAATTAATAAATAAAGTTTGAAAATATTTATTTGTTGAATTTTAGTGTTTAGTGGTTTGGATAACAATTTAGTAAGTTAGCGTATAGTTTTTTTTTCAAATTTAAATGGGTTTTGTTATTGAAATAAAATTAAAGAAAAGATAAACCTATAATTAAATAAAAGTATATAAATTTCAAAAGATATATATTTTCAATATTTAATCATAAAAGCTCCGATTAACAAGACTCTTAATATATTGTGATAAGTTATATGAAATTGTCGCAATATTAGTCGTGATAGACATAATAATTGCATTTCAAATCAAATTTAAATTCTATTAATTAGTATTTTATAACCTTTTGCAATTGCTGTATCTTAAAATTATGGATGAAACAAGTAAGTAATTATCTTAATAATTAAATTAAAATGTGATATATATATATATAATTGAGTGAAATGCATTAAGAGAAAACATATATAACAACCATGTCATAAGAATTTAAATTTTCTCGATGATGCCTGCACTATTTAAGGCAAGACACATTTTAAATTTTTAAACCTTAGACTTTTCTCTATTTTATTTAAGGATAAAAAGGCAAAGTTAAACGATTTTCATTTTTATGTTTTTTTACAAAAAATTGAATTTTATTATAAATTCTACATTCTTTATTAAAAAATAGAGAATATATTTTTATATTACTTTCATGTGGGAGTAAATTTATTCAAAGACACGTTAAGTACATTTGATTAAAGATTCTCCACTACTTAAAAACAAAATTCAAAGAACATGGGTTTATTTAGACGTGGATTCTGATGCAAATATCATATTCTCATCTTTCTCTGAAATATCAAGTGGTCCAGAGCAAGCTAGCTAGGTATAGGGTTTAGGCTTTAGAGGAATAAAACAGACCAGATAGGTTTCCCGATGCAAAGATTGGTCAGTTTCCTCCTTTTTCATTCTATCTCAGTTGGCACACATTATAATATATGACTTCCTGCACTCCTCAAAAGAAGCCTTTTGGTGTCAGGAACACCAAGTTATTTACAGGTACCATTGGTTTCTGACCTTCTTTTCGTATTAAAATCTGGAATCAAAAAAGGGCACCAAGAGGTTGGAGGTTCTCTGTGTGTGTGTGTATATATATGCAGCTGTATTTTTGGATGCTTAAAGCTATCAATCGCACGGATATACATTAAACATATTATGAAATAATATCATTAATCTCTTTGCATATCTTGCTTTTTAAACATGCATCAGTGACTCACTGCTCCGCTGACCCTTGGGAAAGGCAATATTTTGTTCGCCATTCTTCCCTTAAGTTTTTATAAAAAAATATCAATATTATAATTTTGTATATAAAATATTATAATTTTTTTCATAAAAATTGTGTATGTAAATTTTATGTATAATAAGTAAATAAAAAATTGAAACTCCATCGTTCAAAGTTGAACCCCAAACCCTCTCAATTTTTTTTGCCTTTTTCAACAAATTGAATAATGTTGAATTCGTATTTGATATTAAGTTCATCATTCGATGTAGACTATAATATAAAGTGCACTTGGTTGACAAATAAATGGTTGGTAGACATAAGATTGAGGATTAATTACCCATCATAAGGTTAAGAAATTAGAAAGAATGCATATGATTCCTTTGAAGCCTTGATCATTGAGGATGCTACAAGAAAATAAAATATGAGTCAAAACCTAAACATTCAAAAAAATGTTTTAAATATATCATTAACATTTCATCAAATTTTAATTATATGTTATCGGAATCAAAAGAAAAATAGTAGATTGCACCAAGAGTTAAGGAAGATGCTAATTACATATAGTATTATGCATATAATATTATTTAATATATATGTATGTATTATAATTTAAACAGATTAAACAAATAAATAAAGAAATTAATTTAAATTAGATTATAACATATAAATAATAAAATTATCATTTACAAGAAATAAACAAAATCAGTATTATTCAAAAAAAATTATTTAGCAGTCACCAAATTAATATATGTGCACCCCCACTAATTCTCAACTTGGGGCCAAGTCAAAAGTATCACATTTGATTTAGAAAATTTATGAGGACATTCCCAGGGTCAGGCCTAGACATAGTTTTGCAGATGTTTTATTAATTTAATCAATTCTTGTAAGAAAAAAATGAGTGATTTGTCAGTGCACATGTTTTAATAAAAATTTTTAATATATTTCTGTTGTGTTTTTTCAGAAGGGAAGTGGGTTTGAGTGCAGAATTGTGCATCTGCCTTTAGATTTATTTTTTGAGGTAGAAAAGTACATACCTCAGTTGGGAATAGTTGTTTGCTGCCTCAAACTACCAAATATGGTAACATGCAAACCCACGTAATCCCCAAGTTAGAAAGTAAAACATTGAATGTTCTGGGAAGGTAGAATAATTAGCAAGCTAATTCAGCCAATTGCTTCTCCACTTTCTCTATCTTTTTAATTTTGTTTAGATTATCTTCACGGAAAGATGGTTGTCATTCTTTGACCTAGATCTTCCCGGTGACATGCATCCATAGTTTTGAACCACGGTTTTGCAATATTGTTGGAATCATAATATTATGATTGTTATATTTTTCATAATTATAATTTTTATTGCAATATGGTTGTAGTCTTATTATTATGATTATTGAGTGTTCTATAATTATAATTTTTCACAATTTTATTTTACAATAGTCATATTTTTTTAATTTATTTATAATTTTATTAACCATAATCATATTTTAAAATTATTAAATTTCAATCTATTATTTTTTTAATCAGGGATGGAGGGACATATTACTTAGTGGGGTCATTTGACCCAATAAATTGTAAAATTTCTTGACCCCATAAATAAAAAGTAACTTAACACCGCTAAACTTTCATTACTTCACTTAAATTGTTTATTTGTTTAAGTTCCTTGGATTCAATTGATTTATTTTCTGCTTTTCATAAGTAAATGCTTCTTCTTTTAACACAAGTTTATTTATTTGGATTTTAAATATGAATCTTCTAATTCTTGAAAATTAAATACATAACTAGATTAATATTATATGCATTGAGATGAGTCATTTTATGTATTAAAAGAAATTAATAGTTTTGTAGGAAAGTTAATGGGACTAAGAAACACTTTGCATATTTGTTAGTGCATTTGCTTTACGCATGGGATAATTATAATATATTTATATCGTTGTAGGATCTATAAAGATAAATAAAATATATATATTAAAAAAAATCAATGATCAAATTAGAATATCAATAACAATGCTACAACATTTGTCTGACTAAATATAATCACACACTTTTAATATTTTAATTATACGTTTTCTTCTTCAATATTCGACAAACTAAATATATTAACATGCTTTAATTTACTATTCATGCAATAAATGATAATAGCTTTACTTTTCATGTGTACTTGCATAAATTTCATATCATATATACATTCAATACAATTAATGGTTACTAATTGAAACTGGATATTGCAAAATATTAAACCCCTTAAAAATTCATAAATCTATGATATTAATCAAAAAAGAAATCAAGGGTGTGTTTGTTTATGTTTTCGTTTTCTTGCTTTTTAAAATAATTTTAGGTTTGAAAAAATAAACAAAATAGAAGGTATTTGATAAAACTATTCTCATAACAGTTTTAATTACAATAATGTTATTAATGAGGAACATGTGATCTCCTTATTTTTGGGTTGTTTTGAGAATAAAAAACAAAAACATCTCAAAGTTTTTTTTTATTTTTAAAACACACATTTGAAGTAGTAATTTTTAAAAACTGATTTCAAAAATAGTTATCTAGACATAGTTTTTTGTTTTTTAAAAACATAAAAACAATAGGTTGTTTTTAAAAAAACAATAACCAAATAGACCCTAAATCTCTTGAAATTTCAAATCAAGTGATTATAAAATTTAAATAATCATTCAAAAAGACATATATATCATGTATGAAGACATAGATATTGAGAATTCTAATAGTTGTTAAGTAGAATCATACATCATATGATGAAATCCAATTAGGATAAACAATTTAAAGAGATAATTGGGAATTAAAGATGATTGGACAAGAATGATTTAATCCACCTTTGGTTTTGTAGTTCACAAAGTAACATTTGTTGCAAAATAGCAAAGAACGAGGAATTGTGCAATAAAAATGCGTATTACGTGGGATTGTCCAATAAAGACAATGAAAGACTTATGTATGACACAGGTGACTATTTACTCTTTTGTTTGGAGTATATTTTTCTTAAATACGGAATATATTAAGTGAATAGAATATACACATGTATTTTTAACACAATTTCTTACATAAATTATTATTTACATTAAATTTTGAGTCAAGAATAATTTAAGAGAAAAATTATTTTTATGAGCAAAGTGTGCAGAATTTAATGTATAAATATAGTATTACTTTAAGTGAATGTATCATTTTTTTTGGTCATGTTTTCATATATGAATTGATTTGTTTGAATGCAAAAGAATTGTAAAAGAATACATTCAAAATGCATAAATACATGAAATAAAAGTTTTGGTAGTTTCAATTAAAGATAAATGAATTTAAAATGCAAAAAAAAATATGTAATGAATGATTATAAGAAAATATTGGAGGGAAATTAAATTTGAGGAAAAATGAATAATTGTGATGATGACACATAGCTAGAGTAACTTCTCTTTTAATAAAAATATATAGATATATAAATTAATCTCACAATTGAAATAAAATACTAGAAAGAACTTTCTCAATTACGAATCTCATAAAAATCATTTACATAATTAGATGCTTGACCAAATATATTCAAAAGAATGTATTTAATGTTATTAGTGATATTATCATTAACGTTTTTAGAATATGAAAATTTGTTAAAAGCAATTACAATATAATATCAATTGATCCTTCTATTGGTCTTTAACGAAAATATTTTGAATCTCGTATTTTATTATACATAATATATAAATATCATATTTTATTATACATAATAGATATGAACCGATCACATTTAATAAATTTTCTGACATCATTAAATAATAGTAAGTTGATTTTCTTTTTGATCAACCGAGAGACACACCATTTTTAATTAAATATCAATAATAATGATGTGTTTGAAAACAAAGTTTTATCATCTTTTTTGTGAATATAATTTTAAATTATGATTTACAATTAAATATTATTATTACCTTGGCTTTTATAATCACGATTTTCTAAAATTTTATTGTTTATATTTATTTATAATTTTATTTATTACAATCAAGTTGAAGTTAAAACCACTGCAGTTATAAGGATAGCTACAAAGCTGGTGATTTATTTTGGCACCTAGGAAGGAACCGCGGAGCGGCATTGAAGGACACCGCAGGTTGATTACACTAACAGCCCCTCACGACTCTCCACAACTTGTAGACTTAAGGCCCTTGCCAGGGGTTACAACCCTCAAAACTACAAAATTAATCAAACTTTAGTCTCACCGGAGAATCATGTTTAGGGTTTTGAGTCTGTGCCATGGCCTCTTGAGCCAGCATGCTTATCAATATTCTGTGGGAAATGGAGAATCGCCCTTCCCACAGATCTTGTAGGAAATTCTCATTAAAAGTAGTTCAGTAAAATTAAAGTAAGGTTACGTCTGTAAAGCATAAAGAAGTAAATATGTCATTTATAATTTTTTATCTGCATTCATTCATATAAAAATAAGTATAAGAACGCCATTAAAAATATGATCAATTTAGGATCGTCACCTTATTTTTATCTTAAAACGAAACATCACTGATCGAATTAATCAATCTATTTTAACTAATTTTCTCATCCTGTCAATTTAACTTTCCCATACAAGTATTACAATTAATAATCCCAGCCCATGAATTCTTTCATGAAGTCCTCAATAAAGACCTAAATATCTTACTCCCTCCATCTTCTCCCCAAATCCCAACCTCATAAAGAATCAAATCAATTTCATTAATTCGTCGTTAATGTCATAAAATCAGCTTACTACCTCATAAATTCACCCTAAGCCCTCAATTTTCAGCGCTGCAAACTTTATCTTCACAATCTTTCAATTTCCTTTGTCCTACTTAACAACTTCTGTTTAGAGTGTTCTTTAATTCAAACAATCACTTCAATCCTAACCCCTCCCCTGAACAATTGTTGTACACTACATGAGGTATTTTTGCTAACTTCTGTCTTGCAGGAGATTGTTATTCACTCAAAATATTATTTACTTTTTTTTATATAAATTTCTGCAGCATCATGACAGAGGAAGCCAGCTGCTAGGCTATAATACTAATTATACAGAAACATAGAGCATCAAAGAGAGATATTTATATTCAACACGGATGGCATCTTGGTTTTTTTTCTGATGTTCACTAGCAAGTAATGGTACAACGTATCACTGTTCTACGTTACTATACAAGGAAAGTCTAAGAATTCTAAGTGCAACCTTGTAGGGTAATGAGCCTAGCTTGGGACGCTTTAAGCTTTTAGCCAGGTCATTTCTGGTCTCCCACATGGGTTTTGAATGTATTCGGCCTTTGGCAATTCATGCAGTAAGGGAGGTGATTTTTGTCGAGCAAAAGTGATTGGTAGCCTTTCATTCATTCACATCTTTTCTTCTATAATTTCAACCAATTTATTATTTTTTATAACTCAGAAATTTATGGATCTTTCAACTATTTTTTTTTTAATGATTTATAAATTTGGAAAAACTCATCATTATTTTAATTAAGAGTCTTTTTCTTGAAATAATACTTACAACGAAAAATATATCTTTGAAACTTCATTGAATAACAAATTATTTCTTTAAATTTTAAAATTATATAAATTATACTCTCAAACTTTAAAATTCTAAATTATTTCTTTAAGGTTTGAAAAAGTTATGAAAATATCATTTTCCTATTGATTTTAATCTTTAAACTAATAAATATGCTGCATATATTTTGTTAAAAAACTTTTTTCTTTATCTATAAGGCATGAAATTTAAATTAAATATCTCATTCTATTACCAATATATGAATTTTATAATTTAAATTTGGAGAATGTTTAGAACCAATAATATGTTTAGTATGAATTTTAAGATTTATAGGAAAAAGATATGACCTCAACAATATACACACACACAACACATTTATTAATTTAGGATTAAAATTAATAGCCAATTAACATTCTTCTATTATTCTTCAAATTTTAAGAAGATAATTTTTAACTCTTTTAAAGTTTAAGAGTGTAATATGTAAGTTTTTAAAGTTTAAGGGAATAATTTGTCATTTAATAAACTTAAAAATTAAAATGTATTTTTCCCTACATAAAATTATAAAAGAGCACTTGAGAATGTTATAAAAGAAATTTAAACTCCCAATTAACTTTATAGAATATATGAAATCATACGTGTAACAATTTAAGCCAATTTTTTACGAGGGAGATAAATTGGCTTCACTTGTATTAAAATATGTAAACAAGTTAACTTAAATAATAAAATATAGAACAAGTTACGAGTACAGAAAAAATAACTAAGTACTATTAATTGCTCATTTTTTAATAATACAAATTTAAGATTTATAGGTTAATATAGCCGACAGTGGCACTAAAGGTTGAGAGTAAGTGGAGAATCACTTGTCTCCTTTTGAAATGGCTTTTGAGCATGTCTTTATGACCTATCAATACAATTTAGGGAAGTGCCCAAGGGGGCAAGCTTGCTGCTTTGGGTATAAAAGAAATTCCACATCTATAAAAGGGAACCATGTTAACACCAATTAAAAGCATTTGAATGCATCACTAACAAGCTAGTTCTAGGTTTTGAACAAAGTATACGAAGCTAGTTCTGGATTTTGAATATATATATATATATATATATATATAATATGATAGATTGTTTTATTTTAATGTGAGAGTATGTCACTGCTTATTTTAAGAGTTTATAATAATATTTATATATTAATAATCTTTCAAAATCGTTAACAATTGAATTCAACCCGACAATATTGATAGTTGAATGTAATAAATTTAATGATTAACCTAATTCAAAGGCTCTTATACTCGTGAAAGTTGAGTAAGATTGCAAGAAAATTTATTTTTTCTTTGCGGTCATGAATTATAATATGATAGATTAATGTTAAAAAGATTAAATTTGTTATCAATTTATAGGTTTAAGATTGTTTGGACTCAAAGAAAAAAGTATTCAAATACCTATTATTACAGTACTAAGACACACATATATCATTTATATTACAAGATATCTCAATTTTTTTTTTTCTAACACAAGGAGCCTAAGCCGGATAGAGAGAAAATGAGATTTGTCAAGACACTCTATCATAGGTAAAAACAATTTTATTTATTTATATTTATATCTATAAAATATTAATTAAGATAACAAAAAATTTATGTATTTAATATTATATGTGAAAAATATGATAAAAAATCACATTTACTATTTCAAAGAGGAAATTATATTTTATCATATATTATATAATTAATTATAAAATATATAAATAATATAAATTTTTTATATTTATATGTAAATAAATAATATTTTTTTTGAAAAAAATGTCACATGACAAAACAGACGGATTTTTATAATAAGGTCAAAATACTTCAACTCCTTGGGGAATGATATATTATCAATTTTATATACAAAGTATATATTATTCATGCACACCATTTTTTTTTCCTAAAACCATCGGTTTTTGAAAGATTCGATTAATAGCAATTTAATTTTTTTATTAGGCCTCCGAGTTTAATTCATCACAAATATAATTTTCTTTAATGCAGTTTTTGAGCTGATCTAGGTTAGTTACTAGAATGACAAACGCGAAACGTTATTTTTCTAGAGTTGATACCTTTTTTCTTAGATGGAAATTCCTCTTGGCCGCAGGGATGTTATATCACCTCAAATTTAATGTTTTAAAATTCGAATTGAATTGAGAATTGAAAAAGTCTTTGGTCTACAATTTGATTGAGAATTGAAAGAACCTTTAATCCATATATTAATTGAACAAGTTAAATTAATAGTTGAATATTTAATATTATAAATAAAAAATAAATATATTATATAAAACTTCTCAAATAAATTAAATATCTAATCATAAAATATGAGACTTATTTTACAAGATATAGTAAATTTAATAAATAAAATCATGATAAAAATTAATAAAAACTAGCAAATACAATAACTAAAAATCATTCAAACACCAACATCTCATATCATGTCATATATAAATAAATAAATACTATATATAATATATAAGAATATTAAATTTATAATATTTTTCTTATTCATAATACACACATATATAAATAGATTATTTAATAAATTATAATATATCTTTTATGTTAAAATATTATGTTATATTACATTATTTTTATTAAATGTAAGATTAAAATAAAATTTAGTATAATATTTAATTTTTTAAAACTATATATATATATATGTATAATTTTGTGCTTATATATAGGATAGAGATGCTTGTTGGCCAAGTGATAGCTAGCATGTTGTGACTCTTGCAAGCTGAGGGTTCAATCTCTCAATCATTTTCACCCGTTATTTAAAATTGGGATCGATTTTTGTTCTGGTTTAGATGGTTCAAGATGTTCACATCCAAATTAATCGTTAAAGCAGTTTTCAGTTACAAATCGATTTGATTTCTGATTGAATTGATCAAACTATTTGATTTCGTAAATACTGATTTAAATAGTATCATTTTAAAATAAGAACATATTCTATGATAAAAGATAAAAAACGAAGGAAAAAAAACAATTCAATTAAACAATTTTATCAAAACGTTGCATTAAAATTACAGTAATATATATATATATATGTATGTATGTATGCATGCATGTATGTATGTAAGGTTTATAAAAAAAAAATTGCATGAACCATATTTCCCAACTTTAAAGTATGAAACAATTTATAAAACCCATATTAAATCTATATTTGATAGGGTGGGACTGAGCTGGTTTAAGTTGATTTAGAGAAAAAATTATAATTGAAAATATTTTTGTTGACTTATTACTAGGGCAGATTTTAACAAAATCAAGTGAGATAACCAATTTTAACTTAATTAATATAAACTACTAGATTATTATTTTGCAGTTTACTCAATTTATTACAGTTTATCAGGTTTGTATGTAATTTTATTACATAAGGAACAAGTTTTAAATCAAAGATTTTAAAATATTTTATAATGAAATATTGCATTATTTAATTATATTCGAAGATGTGGTTAAAAAATTCACACTTACTTTTAATTGTGAATCTAATTTTTACAAATATATTCATTTGTTTTTAATTGATTAAAAATTTTAATCAAAATAAATCGTTTGATTTTAATTTATTTCAAATTGTGGATTTTTTTTTGCAAATCCTAATAGTTGATGTAAGTTTGGTATTGTTAATGATGCAAATTTTGAATATATGACTTCCCTATAAAGCACATAATACAAAAATGCATACTTGAAAGAAATATGTCGTGAATGCCCCTAAAATCTTGTAGCTAGCAAAAGCAGATTGCAGTAACAAAGATTCAAATTGAACATGTATGCACTTTTTATGATGAAAGCATTTGAATTTGATAGAGCATCAGTCAGAGCAGGTGATCATCTGGTCAGGCCGCGTAGGAGTGATTTTTGCATGAATTATATCCTTTAGTTTCAAAGTCTGAGCACAAAATGGGGGCATTGGATCCTGTTTCCTGCCACCAGATTTCCCCACCAACATAATCATTCATCCTTGTAACAACCAGTTTCCCCAACTTATGCCAAACCAAACCATTTTTTTTAATCATAAATTCTTGGCTTTTGCATATAAAAAGATTAATTTGCAATTTTTTTAAAATGGACATAGTTTTATGTAAAATATATGTAGGATTAATTATTTAAAAAAAAAAGTTATAACTTTATATAGAAGAGCTATGGAACAATGATATAAGATTTTGTAATTTTATCAATAAATTAAATTTGCAGCACATAAAATTTCTTTTTTCATATGAAAAAATTGCAAAAATAAAACCTCACAGAACCAGCATAAAGTTATACCCTTTTTAACAAAAAATAAAAATAATTATATGAATATTTTTAATAGTACTAAAAGATTACATTATTGAGGTCAAATTCTTAATTTTTAACATTGTTTCTCTGTGTAATATTTTGTTGTGGCATAATCTGGTAATCATTTTGGTTAAAGAAAAGAAAACAATGGAGCAGTTTTCAGTTTTTCATTTTTCAAAAGCTGTGGGCAAGAGTTTTGTTTCTACTCTTGAACATGATGACAATCAACCTAAGTTTTGACTGTAAATGGTACTTTTGAACCATAGAGAGAGCCATGGACTGGATTCATATATACCATTTATAGGCTCTGAATATAAACAGGAAAAGGAAGGAAGCAATCACTATCAACAAATATTTGGGAGAATCTACCTGTGCTCTGACATTCAACCGTTCAACACAATTTTTCCTACTTTTAGAACAAGCACATTTTCTTACTCTAGGAAAAAAAAAAAAAGATATCATATATACATAATGATTGATATGAGAAGTATAATTTTTAAAAAATAGAAAATAAATATGCTGTTTGATTGATAAAATGGAAAAGTACAAAATATGAAAAAGTTGCTTATTTATCTCAAAACAAGAAGAACTTTTTGTAAAAAAATTTCTTCTAAAATAATAAGAATGTCCTGAAATTTTTGGAAAAGGACAAAGAATGATGTTAATTTTAAGTTGGCTTTCCTGGAAAAGGAATAGGAAAGCTGGTAATTTTGAAGCAAAGTTAAAAACCCATCTCTCTTTCTTTTATACATTCATTTCCACTCAAGGACATCCTCAAAAGCCCCGATTTCTGCGGACATAATAAGATTGTGAGAAGCCAAAATTTTCTGCAAGAAATTTATCATCCTGTCATATTAGGTGAGGAACAAAAATACCGACTTGGGATCTTCATTCACTTCCTTTTTCAGACAAATTACATTTCCCCCACTTCCAATCATATCCCATGCACAATTTACTCTGTAAGGTTTAAAAATGTGCAAATTGATCTCAGTGTTTCAAAAGATGAGATTTACCTTCATTCAGGAGTGAGATATATTACATATCAGGTATAATTACAGGCCTAGACAGAGAAAATGTCAGGTACAAGTCTTCCTCAATCACTTCTTCACTTATTCTCTCACAATTACAAGTGATGTTTATTACTACGTTTCACTTATAATGGGGGAGAGAAGAAAATTTCTAATATATACTATAAATAAAAAAGATTCATACTTAATTAAGAGAAAAGTATACAAAAAAATTTGAAAAAAAAAATCACATGTAAATTTTTCAAAAGTAAAATTTTTTGTATGTTTTTAAATTTATTTCAGAATAAGAATTTTTATTTATTCATATAAGATGTTAAAATCTTTCGTGAAAGGGAAAGTGGAAATAAGAGAATGAATAACAAGAGTGCATCTTATCAATGAAATAAATAATATAATTTGTGTTATAATATTTATTATGAAATTAATTTCTTCAAGTGTGTGTGGTGGATTCAGAAGTGTATAATAATTCAAGTGGAGCTAAAGTTCCCTTCTCCTACCTTTCTACATGGCTTTTTGGCACTACAAATTCACTCCCAACCCTTCACTTCCTCTCCATGCCATGCTTGTACTCTTCTCTTCCTCTCTTCTCTTATCCACTCTCAATAACAAATAAACCATTTTTGTTCATCTAAAAACTCAAATCACCTCCTCTGTTCTTCCCCTGAATTCCTCTGCCTCCAAAGCCAGAGCCCTCTTTGTGGTAACACAAAGTTCAAACTCTCTTTTTCTCCACTTCGAAATCCAACCTAATGGCTGCAATTGTGTATCACGGTTTGCAGTCATTCCATGACTCTCATGTCGTAGAATCACGGGCACTTTGCCCCAAATTTCCCCCCTCGAAGCCTGTAAACTCCTCCCAACCTATCGATTTGGCCTTCAAAACATGTTTATTGGATTCAAATTCAAATAGCAAACCTCATTGCGAAGAAATCACCAACAAAACTGATAATTATGCCAATACTCCCTACACCGGCGGATGGAGTTTCCTCCAAGCTCTTTCCAACGTCTCACAAATTGCGAAGGAAGCTTCCGAGAAAGAAACCACCTATGTTCATCCGCTGACCAAGCGCTCTTCGTTGCATCTTAGTCAGAAGAGCCTCGAATTATGCACGGAGAATCTGGGCAACGAGACCGGCACTGACATTATCGGCGACAGCAACGTCTGCCTGCTTTCGGATTCATCGTCGAATTCTGTGGAAAGTGTTGGTGAGGATTTTCCGACAAGGGAGCAAGTCAATCCGCTCCAAATTTTCGGGTCTAATAATAAGAAAGTGATGAAAATTAGAGATTTTCCACCTCCTTTGACGACAATAAGGGAATCGGGATCTTTCCGAGTGAGGCCTCGCCGTGAAGACGGGCGGCTTTTAATCGAGGCAGTTAAGGTTTCCTCAAGTTCTTCTTGTTTCCTAGCCGAGAGAAGCCATGGCCGCCTTCGACTTAGCCTTTTGAGAAGCTGTAGTCCATGTTATGAACCCCAAGAAGAGCAAAGCGAAGAAAATGAACTTGACAATGAAGATTTTGATGTAGAGGAAGAAGTTGAGAGTGAAATGATTAAACAAACACAAGAAGTGGCAGAAGAAGATGATGAAGAAGAAGAGAAAGAAGATGCTGACGACGGAGATGAGGATATGAATGGAAATAGTTCAAAAGTTGGGGGTGAAAACATGAGAATGGAAAAGTATGAGGGGCCAGGAAGAAGGTGCAAAGAAGATGGTGGCCATGAAAGCAAAAGCAATGAATTGTTAAGTTGGGAGCCACTGTGGGTGGCTACTTCTTAAAGCTCCGATTTG
This sequence comes from Saraca asoca, assembly GCA_026873985.1. Lineage (NCBI taxonomy): Eukaryota > Viridiplantae > Streptophyta > Magnoliopsida > Fabales > Fabaceae > Saraca > Saraca asoca. Next base: position 33,190 of record JANHAO010000354.1, read on the forward strand.
GATTTCTAAATTATTAATATATTTTTTTTTTTACTTACAACTTTTGTAGTTCGTCATTTTCCCGGTTCCACTTTTGGTTGGATTCATAATTTTTTATTTTAATAAATTCTCAGTGTTTTGCGATGAACATTGCTTGTGGTCGGTGGTCGGTAGTTATTATCGTTACTCTCTCTTTTTGGGACAAACACAGGAGCATACGCTCATATGCAGCGAAGCTGTCTCCAGATGCAAGATCCCAATTTTGCTGCATTTGTGGGAATTGATTTGTAATGGCGTTTTATAATATTTTGTAGTTAATTATTTTTCTTATTATATATAACCATGATGCTTTGCGATTTTAATTGTGCATGTCTCATTTTCTCTACCATTTCACGATGCATATAATTTATTTATTACTTCTTCCATCTATTTTATCTAAGATAAATATATAAAGATTAAAAAAGTTATTACATAGTTTAAATCAAAATGAAAAAATAATTTTATTTATTTAGTTATCCTTTGATAGAATAGTCAAAGTCAATAAACAGGTTGAATGGTAGTCATTTAACAAAAAAAAAATAGAGACAAGAAGAGAAAAAATGAAAAAATTATTGTATTTTTATATTTTAAAATGATAAATAAAAAGGAACACAGAATTTTTTCTAAAATAACAGATAAATAAAAATGAATGAAATAATATAAAACGAATAAGAAATTGACGCATATATTAATTAACTTATAATATACAAATATATATACGCATACATTGATTTCACCTAATAAATGATATAATTTGAAAATATTTCTCCCCTTTACCCGGTTCCATCTTTCCCTGCGTATAGCTATTTTTATTTACTTTCTTCTTGTTTAATTTTAGTGAAAACACAAATAGAATTAACTAATTCATGTTAATATCAAATTTAGAAAGTTCAATTTTTATATATTACAAAACGTGGGGCTGCACTTACCCGGTGTTATGTTTACGTTTGTAGTCTTGTGTATGACTTATGTTTTTTTTACATCAATTAGCGTAATAATAATTATTTTTAAAAGAAATATAAAATAAACGTGAAACTATAAATGTAAAAGTAAATTTTTTATAATACAAAACGAACAACGAAGGTCAAGATTTGTTTTTAAATTTGTGCACAAAAAATAAAGTAGTAATACAAAATTATAACATATAATTTTTCTGTTAATCATAAAAATTATAACAAGTTTTGTACTATTCAACATTTGGTTAAGTTTAAAATTATATAAAAATTTAATACTAGGAAGAAATCTTCCGAATTCAAGAACTTTAATTGATTTAGAGTTCAATAGTTTATCTATAGCTTAAAGTAATATTCTAAGTATAAGAACTAAAAAAATTGTCTGGCCTTTATTTTTTATTTGTATATCCTTAATTGAGCCCAGTGGATAGTTCTTGTTATTTGCTTTTCTTACTACCTAAGTTATGTCTTTTTTTTTTTTTTAAATATATTGTGCACGATCTAAAATTTGATTTGATTTTAACTCTGTGTGGTTCAATCAAAATATTTTTGAGGAAAATGTAGGGAAAAAGGGAAAACTCACAGTATGTGATCCAAGTGGAATCAAACATGACAATCGATTCAATTTCGGTGCATAGTTCTCAGGAATCACTTTATTCTTCTTTTCATTTTTGGTTTGCTTTTGTTTTCCTTTCTCTCTTTTCCGGTTCTGTAATTTTATCATGGAGGATTTTGGTAGTTAAACTTGTTACAAGAGACAGACACGAATATGAATTTTGCTGGGAAAGATAGTTGGATGGCAAAATTTAAGATTAAAGAAGTAAATAATGAAGGTATAAATGTTTAATATGATTCAAAAATTTTAATCTACTCCATGGATAAAAATAAAAAATAAATTCATATTATAGAAACAAATTCTATTATTATTATAGTAGACTTTATAATTGTAATTTTATTCCATAAATTATTTTTATTTGTAATTTTATTAATTGTAATATATCTGTAATTGTACCAGAATAATAAAGAAAAGTATCTTTAAGTCATAATCCGTATGATATGACTTAGGATTTGATTTGAATATTAACGTTGAGTTTATCTAAACCTAATCATATAACTAAAATTTTAAAATGAATCTCTACTTAAGAAAATAAAAATGGAAAGAAAGCGACCAATCAATGAGCAACGAATGACTGCTGATCTCAATAAGATTGGGTCCATCACGCACTTGAATTCTGAAATTTTGTACGGCCTTCACCCCAATATCCAACCTTTTCTTCTCTCCACCAAAAGTGCATTGGCTAATAGTAGCAAGCTCATCGCAGTTCCCACCGAAAGTGCAAATGGAAAAAAGCTAATGCTCTTGCTTCTTTTTGTACCTCATACATTCCAATGCAAAAGTGAACCTAATTCACTTGCTTGTTCGTTTTTACCATACATTCCAGTGCTAAATTCAACCACTTCAAATGTTAGATTTTACCTATCACATAAGAGTGGATTTTGATCGAAATTTTTGGAAGGATCAACATGTAAAGTTTTTTTTTTATGCAATTTCATGATACGATATGAAATTTTGAAAATTTTGAAGGACCTCACCTCCGATTCTTTAAAAGCTCCATTATTGCTATTAGAGATGTCATTTATTTTAGACAGATTATTAATATTTACATGTTTAAATTATTGAAACATATTCATTTTGAGAGAGAATTGGAGTCTAATAATACGATTTATATAATAAAATTGGTTCACAATTATGTATGCAATTTTTACGCATAATTCATATTCTACGACACAATGAGACAAACTCAATTTGAAAAAAATTAAAAGTTGAAGGCAAGATTGTTCATGTATGATAGTCATAACTCGTTTAAGATAACATAACCGGAAGTAACTAAATAGTACTAACCTATTAAACCCACAAAAGGAATCGTATCTAAGGTACAAATTTGGGGGACCAAAGGATGTGAATCTGAAACAAAATCGAAAAATAATCCTGCTTTATACTATGTGTTTGATCAACTCGTAGGGTAGGGTAACCTTCAACTTCAACTTGCACGTAGGCTTTCTCTTTATGTAAGGATCAATGCCGATATTTTAGGCAATCTTTGTTTCTGTGTACTCTCATCTCATCGTGTGCAAACTTGTACTAGCTAGTTCTACTCAGCAGAAACGGTCACCTATATATATGAAGGGAACATTCATGGTGCTCCCAAGTCCACAAAGTAAGGTCAAGGTGTCCTTAAATATTAATTTCTACTGCTAATTAAATATATATAATTTTTTTCCTTTTTATGGAAGTTAGAATATTTCAATAAGTAAATAATTTTCTACTTATAATAAGAATTTTTTCAAGTATATATAAAAGCAAAATTCTTATATATATATATATATATATAAAGTCATTAGGGGTGAGTTAGTGGTATAGTCTATTATCAATCTACGGTCTAGTAGGATAAGTTTTTCAAATCTTTTAAGTGTGATTTTTCTTTCTTGAAAAGTGATTTCATCACTAACAGAGTGTTAATTCATAAGTGATGAAAATCGAATCGGATTTAGTATCAATCAATTAATTGATTTTAGAAAACTTATACAAAACAAGAAAAAATATTGAACCATAAGATGACATAAGGCTCACTCATACAAACCCAACTATAACAAACAACAACAATGAAGCTTTATTTTAAGACAAATTACACTCATATATATTTTTTTAAAAGATTTAGTATAATTACACTTACATCTTTTTTATTTTTAAATATATATATTAATTCCCTTTTTTATATATATTTATCTCTTTTTTTACTTTAAATATACACTCACCTCTCATGCTTAAAAAAATAAGAGAGATAAATATATATTCTTAAAAATAGAAAGAGAATAAATATAATTAAATTAAATCTTAAAAGATAATAAGTACAATTTACCCTTTACTCTATCACACGACATGGATTTACATGAATCAAAATACATAATTGTAACACTGATTACATGTAAGATGTACATGAAAAGCCCTTTTGATGAAATTATATATATATATATATATATATTATGGAAAATTTAATCCCAAATCAAAGCAATGGAGTGGAGTGGAGTTAGGATTTTTAAATCTAAAGGGTCAAATATTAAATTTTTTAAAAAAATATAATTTTTATATTTTTGAAATAATCAATTCAAAATTGTCATAAATAAAAATAAAGATATCAAAAATTTTGAGACAATCGTATTTCCCTGGTCTTTTTCTCAGCCTCTAAACCAAAGTATGGGTATAGTTTGACAGGCAGTGTCCCCTAACCCACTTATTCTCCCTTTGACGAAGAAAAAAAAAAACTTCCGATGGTATAGGGAGAAGATAAAAGGAAAAAAAAAAGAAATTAAAAAAATCAACAACTCAAAAATTAAAATATCCTAACAAGTAATAAAAACTCAAACATTCTAACCCTAAAAAAATAAAAGAACTTGGGTTAAAAAGTAAATAAAATTTCTTTATACATATATATATATATAAATATAAATTTATATACATTTCACATCTACAGTCCAATGTGTGGATGAACGTAAACGTGAAACAGATGCATACAAAAAGCAATGGCGTATCGCACGCATGCACCAATTTGTACAAAAACACAGAAAAAGTAGAAAATGATAGCTTGCAGAGAATCCATAGGATTATTGAGGCTCACCTTATCCGGTTGCAAAATCGTGATCTCCGTACTGATATGATAATATCTCTTGAAATGGCAGAACCACTCATTTATTTGGGAAAAAAAAATAGAATCCAAATTTAGAAATCAACTCATTTGTTCATTGGTGTTATTTTATATAAGTCCATTATCCTTTCATGAAAAATTATTGTGTAGTTGTATGCTTTTGAGAGAATAAGTATTTTTTTTTTTATAAAATTGTCTAATTATTTGATATTCAGATAAAAGACATGCAAATTTTATATAAATATGTAATCTTACAATAAAAACACTTTATTTTAAGGGTTAAACTTTATAGAACTGTTCAACTTACAATAATTATTCTATGAGATTACATTGTATTTGAGTTTTTCTTGTGTTCCATATTAATGCTTTACATGGAATCAATTTTTTTAGAATTGTATTCATTTTATTTCAATACAAATTATTTCAATTCATTTATGAATTAATTATATTGATTAAAAACCATGTCAAAAATAATATTTTTAATTCAGTCACAAACGATTTTTTTTGTTTGAAATACATAGAAAAATATATGAAATTTAATTAAAAAATAGAATTTAATGATATTATAATAAATAATATATTAGGATGATGGTATGTAAAGTTTTTTATGTAATATTTATTTTAAATTAAATGAAATGAGCTCTAATAAAATTTTTGATAATATATAATCAAAATAAGAATTATAAATGAAATGAAATCTTCTTTCACTCAAATCTAAGTATGATTTAAAAAGAATTCATTTCTAACATTTTTAACTTTAAAGCTGCTGATGGCATTGATCAACAGCCAAGCATAATAAATAAAGTCAGATATATGTGGGCTTCTCAGAATCTGTTAAAACAAATTAAAATTTTCTCCCCTTTTTTTCTGTTGAAAAAGTATCCATTCCAAGCAATCCACGAAGTCATTGTAATCGAGCTAATCCAGAATGCAATAATTATGGGACCAATGACATATTCCTTTGTATAAAATTGAAAGCAAAATGTAATATTGGAGTTTTCATGAATGCATGGCCTCTTTCTCTTTGCAAAAGGAGTATTTAGTAGTGGCTTTCTTGTTTGTTAAGCATTTGAAAACCAAACAGGAAACAACACTTTCTTCTTTGCAATTCCACAAAGTTTAAAGGTAGCCATTTGTGATATATATAGCACCTACTTCACCACCCACTAAAAGGAAGTTTTAAAAGAAAATCTTTAATTAAATAGCAACTTGTTTTCAAACTATTGCGTTGGAGGGATTTTCTCATTTTATATATATATATATATATATTTAATTCAAGTATTATAAGATATTATGAGCTAAGTGCAATTTTAGTAATATGTTTAAGTGGACTTATTAACTTTCTGATAAAAATAAATTAAATAACTCATTATAATTATATATATGGCATGCATCAAAATTTTCATGTGTCCATCTAACAGATCATAAGAATTTGTGATATTCTGTTAAACATTAATCTCAATATGTCAAAAGGACTATATTATCCCTCTAAATCCCATAAATATATGAGTTATGAATATTAACTCTAATTTTGAGTACTTATATTTTATGATAGTTATATGTATTGACTTGAGTTTCGAAAAATCTTAATGGTCTGTTTTATTGCAGGTTGCTCTATCACTATGCTTTGCCACCAAAAATTAAACCATCCACATTACATTTAACAAATTTAATAATATTCTTAATTTTTTTTTTTAATCTTTCACTATATTTGAATCTATGATCATAGTGAAATGAAAAGCAAACTTTCCCATTATTTAAGCTAATACATTATTTTCTATTTGTTTTTGTTTTCTCAATGCTTAGTTTGGCCATATTGCAAGGATAAACTTTTCCACAAATAGACAATTCAATGGAAATAATGCTACTTTTGGAAGGCATATGTGCGTCCACTCTCGATTTTAATAGAAAGAAACACAAATATATTATTGAAAAACAGTAATAGAACCACAAAAGTTTGGTGGAAGTTAATTATAATTTATTTTTCTATCTTTATCAATAAACGAATAGAAAATATGCAATAACTTTTGATTTCTTGAAAAGGAGAGGAAAGATAAAGGATGAAAATCAAGAAGAGACTTTTCTTCTCTTTTTCATCAGTCTAATTAATTAGCCTATCATATAATATTTTAAAAATTAAATAGAATTGATCAGTTGAACTGATTTCATTGTTTATAATTTTGATTTGATTAAATCTACTTATTCTTTTAATTTAATATATTATTATTATTATTTTTTATCTATTGAATCAATTCAATCATACTGTCATAACATTTTCACTTCATTGATTGGTTTGAGTTTTAAAATAATACCGTTACGTCACCAACAAAAGGAACAACCTTTGTCACAAAGGCGTTCCATCATCTTCCTTAGTTTAGAATATTTAGACCCCACCAAGCATAACCCAGACAAAAGGGGACAAAATTGTAGAAGTCAACTAATTCAGTAGTTAATTGGCTATGGATAATAATTTGTTCTTATGAATTCATATATTCACATTGGAAAGGGAAAACTCAAATCTAACCAATTATAGGACAAAGTTGTGTTTTCTAAACCATATTTAAAACACAATTAAATTATAAAATTATCATAAATTCACCATTATTATTTTAAAGTACTACCAAAAGAAAAACATAGCTCCAAAAAGAAAATGGTTTCTAGAACCCTTTGTGTGTGTGTGTGTGTGTGTGTGTGTGTGTGTGTATGCATGTATGGTGTTAATTGTAAGGCCTCTCCTTGTCCTCTGCTCAAATGGATAAGCATGCGGCTATGTGTGATTGCGCACTTAACAAAAACCTATTCTTTGTTAAGAGAAAGCTACACGCATGCGTTTATACACACATGAATATAACATGGATTACCATCGTTATCACTATAGACCCCAAATTTATAGTCTTAATAAAAATCCTTTCTGTTGTTCCTGTGGCTTGAAAATTGTACTCCTTGATGTCGGTTGAGATGATAAGGTGTTTTTGTTTTTAATTGATGATAAGGTGTTTTTGTTTTTAATTTGGTATTGGCTTGCCCTTAATCATTATTGGCGGACATGCATCATCATAAATTTGGAAAAGTAGTCATTTTTATTTTAAAAATTTCTTTTTTTTAAGGACTTATTGAAATTGTGAGGGAATATTTAAAGAATGTTAAGAAAATTCAAATTTTGAATTTCATAGTAATAGTTTTCAATTTTCAAATAATTGAATGGAATCGGAGTTTTTTGGAAAGTAGTCCGATAATAAAGTGAATTAGTTTTAAAAGAAAAAATATAGAATAAATGAGAGTGAATATATATGAAGACTTTTTCTTATAGAATGTATTGTATTTGTTTATATAGGAAAATGATATCTAGATTGATGTGATGATTAGTAATTTAATGACTTTTTTAATAAAAAGTATTTAAATTTGTATCAATTTATTGTAACTATATTAGATGTTTGTACTTACATGAAATTTGAGTGATAAAGTAAATTAGTTTTAAAAGGAAAAACTTAGAATAAAATGAGAGTGAATATGAAGACCTTTTTACAGGATGCATTGTATTTGTTTATACAGAGAAATGATATCTAAATTAATGTGATAATTAATAATTTAATGATTATTCTAATAGAACATATTTAAATTTATATCAAATCATCGTATCTATATTAAATGGTTGTACTTACATGAAATTTGAAGTGTGACCCACTTGTAAATTTTTTTTTTTTAAAAAAAGAAATTGAAAGAAATGCAGAGACAAATCAAATCTTTTGTGTGGGTGAATTTAATCCTTCCACGTACAAGCAACAGGACCACTCTTTACCCTGTTGACCCTATTGCTAATGTCCAAATATGTCAAGGTCTTGTTTGTTTCCTTACATCCAAATATCACCAATGGCTTTTAGTGTGTTGGAGAATATGCACCAAGTATGTCTGCATTCCATGACAAACAATTATACCTATTTCATCCAAATGGTAACATTAAAATGAGGACCAAAAACAAAGCATACAGACAGCTTTCAACCATAGCCATCAATGGTAAGTTCTATGAGCTCACTCATGCTTGTAGGCTTTGTCATGTCTCGTGCCTCTATAGATATTGTCCACTTTGGGTCACCTCATGTCCCGAGCACGGTCCACTCTTACGGTTTTAAAATGCGTCTGTAAGATAGAGGAGTACACCCCTTTTAAACTCATTGCACATCCACCTCTCGAGCGATATAGGACTCTACAATCCACCCCCTTGGGGCCTAGCGATCCCCCGCTGACACACTTCTGGTCAGGAATGGCTTTGATACCAACTGTCATGGCCTGTGCCTCTGCAGATATTGTCCGCTTTGGGTCACCTCATACCCCGAGCACGGTCCACCCTCACGATTTTAAAATGCATCTGCAAGGTAGAGAAGCACACCCCTTTTAAGCTCATTGCACATCCACCTCCCGAGCGATGTGGGACTTTACAATGAAAATAGACACATGCAAAATAACCTAACGACCGCCATATGACCACCATCAAATACCTTTATCTCCGCTAGTGAGCCCACACAATCACTGGGTTGAACTAATACCAGTGTGGGAATCGGGAATTACAGGTGGATCTTGAGTCTTTGAAAAACATGAAAATAGAAAGTGTGAGTTTCATAGAAACTCAGTGAGTAAGTCAGCTCCTCCAAACTCACTTTCCCTATAACATAGATATAATACAAAACAATATTTGTGCTTACTCGCATCTTTGAACAGCCTTTTAATAAATTTTCAAAATATGAAACATCAATGTGCAGTCAAAAGCATCATACAGTAAAATATAATAAGACATATTCAGTTAACATAACATTAGGAAAATCAATAACAAAATCTGAAATACAACAACACATGCCATACTATCATTTACTGAAATCCCAAGGATAACTCCAAAGGGAACCATCATAGTACTATCTCACAGGAGCATGACACTTCTAGCGCGTCTGCCAAGTCCTCATGCCGCATGACCCATCCAGCGTATCCGTTGGGTCCTCATGTTGTATCATCCCTGTCCCACCTTATCTCTCCAATACTCACACGAGTGCACTCGCAGGTTCCTAATGAGTCCTCCAAGATCTCAGGATTTTCAATTATCCATTAAAATCCAACAATCAACACTTTTCAAAAACAATAATAAGAATAATTTTATCATATCATAACGCCTCAAAATAAATTCATTTTTCGGATAAGCCTTATCGTTAAAACATTAAATCAAAAGTTTCCAATCTTTTTACTATGATTAATATGAAAAACACATTATAAGTAATTTTAGTTATGCAGGAATAACAATATCTCAACTTTATCATAACAATACACTTTTCTACAAATCTCAATAAATTATATACAGATACCATATCAAATATTATAAGAAAACTAAGTATGTGAGGAGGTGACTTACTCAGTGAGTTTCTATGAAACTCACACCTTCTATTTTCATATTTTTCAGAGACTTAAGATCCACCTGCAATTCCTGATTCCCACACTGGTATTAGTTCAGCCCAGTGATTGCGTGGGCTCACTAGCGGAGATAAAGGTAT